>CM030362.1:109785890-109954375 GCA_017893485.1 Hemerocallis citrina
TTGACATATGACTTCCAAACTTCGGGATCGCAAGTCACTGTCTGATTCTCTTCATCCCAACCCATACCGCTTTGATTCTTCAAATCATGAAAGGCTCTCCACTGCATCTTAAGTCGTCCATATTTTTCTTTTATTTGTCTAAGAGTGTATGAACGATTACATTGTTGGTTCAATAAAGTCATCAATTGAGTCCATTGTCTCGCATCGAATTTTGCACTTTTCAAACTATTCCGATCAACCTCGGCCTCCATCAACTCAATAAATGTACGCACATTATTTGCTGACCAAAGCCCAAAATTACTGTCCATCTCAATATCCTTTCCCTTAACGATCAGTATTAAATAACAGTCATTATTTTGGTGAGCATAAACAGTATACAGTTATAATTTGAGGTTACTAGAGAAATTGTAGATGATGTGTACTATCCATAAACAAATCAGTACTCAAGATCAGCACTCAAGATCTCCAAATCAGTATTCAAAATCTCCATAAACAGATCAGTACCCAAGATTTCGAAATCACAGCAAACCCCAAAAAAAAAAAAAATTCCGACCCTCAATTCTTCACTACGTGCGTTAAATTAACCCTAAAAAATGGATTTTTTATGAAGCAAGTGTCGAAATATAGACCAATTACCATAACAGTATCAAAAAATTGGGCAAAGATATGAAACATACCCTGGATTGCTGCTTACCAAACCTGAAAAAGTTGTCTCCGACGGATTCTCTCGACCGACGTCGGATTCGTGAGCTACGATTTTGAAGACACCTTCTAGCAAAAGCAGATCTGGTCTCGCAGACCATGAATCGAGCTCCGTGCTGGGTGAGGAGGGGCCCGAAGAGAGCAACGAATGATCGTGCGGGGTGAGAAGGGGTGAAAGAGGGCGTTAGGGTTTTCCAGATATGGCGATTTGATCTAATAGATTTCAGATCTAACGTGGTCAGCGAAGAAAGAGGATGGGGGAAAGCAACGATAGAGGAAGGGTGGCGAAGAGGGTGGAGAGAGAGGTGACGACCTGGGAGTGACGAGAGGGGAGAAGATGGTGTTAGGGTTTTTTTTTCGACAGATGGGGATGGAAGATGGGGAAGCGGCCAAAAGTAATGAAAACAGCTGAAAGCATCTTTTGAGAAAAGATGCCGTTTGGAAAAGTAAACCAAACGCGTTTTGAGAAAAATATTTTCTCAAAATATTTCCAAAACACGTTACCAAACGCACCCTTCCTCTTTTGCCATTATTATTTATTGCTTTCCTTATTTGTATATTTGTGAATCTCTCTTGGATCTCTTTTTGATAATCTTTGATCCTGAAAATCCGACACACTAAATTCAAACTTATTAGTATGAGTGAGCACGTTTTGTGCACACCAAACTAGAAGTCAACAATCTCCCCCTTTTTGTGTGAACAAAACATGCATGAATGTTTGAAAATTTAAAGCACAACAATGAATACTCCTCCTGAATTTAGCATATATAAATAAAAGGAGAGAAGACTTTCATATAAATAAAAGAGAAAGAGAAGTCATATTGAAAACATTCAATAGTTATAATTCGTTATAATTCTCCCCCTTTTTGGAACACACCAAAAGGGGATAAATAGAGGCGACATAAGCTCAAAAAGAAATCTTGGAAAGTTTGTAGAATAAATCATCAATAAGAATGCCAAAATTGAAAGCATATAATGATTTTATAATGAATACAATCTTGTTAAAGAAATGAAGAGAATCTTCTTACATGATATCGTTGGTAGCGAGACACTTTGCTATAAAGTGAGAGCTCTTCATAATACCATAGATTCGAGATTCTCTCCAATCCACATGAAATCAACAAAAGAAAATAAAAATTTCGAGAGAGGAACAGTAATTTTAGAGGACTTTGAAAACATAGGTCAGAGAAAGAACCGGTCGACCGCCCGGTCGATCGTACTCTGTGGTTTCAAAAGATTTCCAGAGAGCATACCGGTCGACCGCACGGTCGACCGTAGATACTGAAAGACCAGTTCTGTTTATGAGCAAAATCTCACCATTTACAGGTTGTAGGGGTTATGAAGAATGGCTTCTACTGATATATATGGATCTATGATAAAAATCCCCTTTTCTGATGGCCGTGAAACATTAAAAAAAAATATGTAGAAGTTAAATACTTTGGTGAATAGGAGTATGTATAAGCTACATCTACAAAATCCTCTTTTTGTTGATATGCACCAAATAGAAATGGGTCCTATGTAGGTATATAGAAAATTGATTCTTTACACATGCACAACACTCAACTGCTACTTAATCACATATACTGGATGTGTGAATTGAGAGGAACTATTGTTCATATGTGCACCTGCTCAGGGATACAGCAGTACCAACAGCAGACTGCAAAGAAATATATACTTAACATCTTATCGCTCATTTGAAAGCATAGGACTGGTTTACTTGATAGTGATCAAGTATATGAGAATTTTCCAAGCATCAATGCTAGCATATGCAAGTTTTCGACAGATAGCACTTAAGTCATGTAAAGATAAAAATCTAATTCATCACATATTTAGATAATAAATTTCATGCATACATTAAGATGAAACATTTGCGATTACAATTAAGCCTACTCATCATCATCTCCTTCGTCTTCTTCTTCTTCTTCACTTTCCTCTTCCTCATCATTAGGAGGAAGAATTTCCCAATCAGCATTATTTTGCAAGAATTCAAGGGTATTGGCATAGTATCCGTAGACTTGCATTTGATGAGCAGCAAACTGCTCATAGGTCACGAAGACGATGAGGAGGAGGAGGAAGACGCATTTTTGCGATGCGAGGAGGAAGGAGCTCATGGTGCTTGTTCCGCTTGCCTAGCTTGTTGTTGGGCTTGACGACGGCGAGCCCGCTGATTAAACAGAACATCAATGCCCATTTGTTGAGGGAGGATGGGCATAGGACTTTTACTGAGCAAATAATTCCCGACCTCAATATGGGAATCAATGGCGAGGTTGTAGATGATTGAGCTAAAAAGGAGACTACCACGATTTGAAGAGGTAGCATAATTCATCGTATGAATGATGAATGTAGCAAGGTTAAACTTATACTCCCCCAGAATAAGAAAAATGATGAAGGATTGGTGACCCTAATTTCTGATTTGTCATTTTTCTTGGGCCAGATATTAGCATTAACAATTTTATTGAGAACATGAGCGGTATCGGTAAAGTTGGTAGGAGCGGGATTCGGATGATGAGAAAAATCTTGTTGGACAATCATTGACTTAACAGTATTTTTATTGTGACCGGGCTTATAATTGACAGTTTTAAAATCTAGGTGATAGGCATCAAACTCCCCTTCGGGAAACTCGTATCTCCCCCGAAGATATTCGGGAGTGATTTTAACCCTACGGCCAAGGATGATAGAAGAGAGGGTAAGATCATCATCTTGAAGTCCATCAAGATTAGCATAGAATTGTTGAGTTAGATACTCGGAGTGAGTGCTAGGGGTAGCAAGATAGTTTTAAGATCCAAACTCCCTAAGAATTCTAACCATGACTGAAAATTGCCCACCCAAGGATGACAGGTTAATAACTCGATTTGCAACAACGGGGACATTATTAAGAGAAGAGAAGTAAAGATCAGTACACTGTGAGTTGCGGAAAATTATACCGTTTCTAGTGACGGATTTGGAGGCAACAACTTTCATGCCCTTTGATTTGTGAGAGGAGGAAGCCATTGAGACAGAGGATGAGAGAGTACTTGAGATATTTTGACAAAAAACTTAAGAGATGAGAGTTTACACTATGGGTTTATATTTGGAGGCTAGGGTTTCTGTGTGAGGTTGAGAGGTTGGGGGTGAAGGAGTATTTATATTGGAGAGGGAATAGGCAGATCAGTTGACTTGATCGGTCGACCGGTTCAATAATATGGTCGACCGCTCAACACTAAATAGAAGATTTTGAATTAGCGATTTGTGACAGAGGGGTGGACGGTCGACCGTTCAGTCGACCGGTCCAGTCTCGACATACAAGAAATTTTTAGAAGGTATGGTCGACTACTCGATCGACCGGTTACTCACCTTTTGTAAGCATAATTCATAAATCAATGTTTAGTATAAATTTAAGCAAGTATAGATTTTATCCGGTGCTGTGCTTATTTGAAGAACACCGTTCTTCACTTATTTCCTTGATAGAGATGCAGGTTACTACTATGCCTGTTGAGTTTTGTGCGTCTTCTATCAAGGTTTCTGCCCTTTTTCTACGTTGAAAACTTTGTACTGCCCACCTGTATGTTTGTAGGAATCCATATGAGCTTTGAGCCTGCATCAACATTCTTTCTTATCCAGACAAGATTAGTGTTCCTTTTTAGTGAATAGTTATAAGAAATATGCCCGAGTCTACAGCAGAAATTACATGTGATTCGACTATGCCTTGGTCATGCACACTTGCATAGCTTTAGATTGGTTTATGCTTTAGTTGGATTTCATGCAAGTGTGTGTGACTTGATGATTTACATTTTTGATGATGTATTGGCTCTTCGTAACCAAGCTCTCGATTATCATAATAGGATCTAGAATCTTTTGTAATAAAGTAATTGAGTCCTTCATGTTTTTCAACAATCTTTTCAAGCTCAATTACCTTTTTACACTGTCTTTTTCTAGTTATCTCATCGTCTTTTGTGTTCCAACGAAGAGTATCTAGTATTGCATCAGGAATTCTATTTTGTTTAAGGTCTTCATTACATCCTTCCACTACTTCATCAAATTTTCTTTTACATTCATCTAAGTCATTTGTGAGTTTGGCAATAGAAACAAATTTCTCCTGAATCTCTCTTAAGTGATCATCATGCTTTGCTAGCGATTCACAAATTTGTTGTTTTAAATTCTCATTTTCTTCTAGCAAAATATCATGACCTTTTTGACATGACTCAAGTTTTTCCAAAATTAGGGCATTCTTATTTTTCAGTTTGTGATTTTTTTTATGCAGGCGTCATGTATTTCATTAGAATTTTGTTTATATTGCCTAAGTTCATGACTTAGTTTCTTGGCGTAGTCTTTTAAACCATTACATATATCTACGAGTTCATTATAAGTTGGTTGTTTGATTACCTCTTCTTGAGAAGGTGATTGCACCTCACCACTCCCAAGAGCCATGAAGCCGAAGTCGCCGTGGCCTTGCTCTTCCTCACTTGAGTCCCAGTCTAGCCAAGTTGCCTTTAGCGCCTTCTTCTTCTGACTTGGATTTGAGCGATAATGTTCCCTGTTCCTGTCTTGTTGACTTGGGCAGTTTGCACGAATGTGTACGGGCTTCTTGCACTTGTAGCACACATCCTCCTTCTCCTTTTCCCTTTCTTCTTGATGCCTACCATATTTTTTGTTTTTGAGGTACTTATGAAATTGTCTTGTTAATAGAGCAATGTCCTCGTCTGACTCCTTATGATCTGAATCAGCTTTTGATGGTCGAGTCTTTTCTGCCTTTAGTGCAATGGTTTTCTCCTCAGTCTTTGGTTCAATCCTGATATTTTGCCTGTATCTTTTTGTCTCCATCATTTCCATCTCTAAGTTTTTAGCTTTCCTTGAAATGTATAGTAGTCAAATCCCTTCTCTTCGAGAGACTCTCTCATTGTCGCGGCCTTAACATTCTACTCTGGCGTGAGACAGCTTATGAGCTTTCCGACCTTTCGGTCATCATCAAATCCCTTACCCAAGCTCTCTAGCTCGTGGGCAATGATATCGAAACGGGCGAGCATTTGGTCCACATTTTTACCTGGCAACATGCGGAACACATCAAATTTATTAAAACAAAAATTTACTTTAGCTTTTACCTCGGAAGCGGTTCCTTTATACCACTTCAGCATGTTGTTCCAGATCTCGTAAGCTATTTTGCAGTTACGCCCGCATCGCATTAGCTCTTCATTGTTCAAACCTGCATAAAGAGCCGCCATGGCTTTGGAATTTGCTGTTTTGAGGGATAACTCCGCCGGTGTGAATGCCTTCTTTCCATCCCTCACCGGGATTTCTGTTTTGTTGATACATACATTCCATACCTCTTCTCCGAGCATCTGTAAAAAATGAGACATACAAACTTTCCAGACGTCATAGCATTTTTCATCAAAAAATGGTGATCATGTAAGACTTTTCCCATTGGAGACGAAAGGCTCCGATGAGTACAAGTTTTGGGAAGGGGAGATTTCGGCCATCGGACCTTTTGCTTAAGCTTTTAAGCTTTTATAAGCACCTCACTCTGATACCACTGTAAATCACTCTAGGGGGTGAATAGGGTGATCGTGCGGAATTAAAAAAAAATTAAAACAAAGTAAAGTAAAGACAAGAGTGATAAGAAAAGCAAACACAGATGACGCAATGATATAATGTGGTTCGACCCCCAGGTCTACGTCCACACCACCTACTTGTAGCAATTCTCCGCCACAAGCATTCCACTATACTCAAAATCCTTGTACAGTGATTCTCGGATTCAGGCCGAGAGACCTATTACACCCACAGGACTTTTAAGTCCTGTCAATCTCACCGAAGTGGAAAAGAAATAAAAAGAAAACCTCAAGATCGTTAGAGATCTTGACTAAGAGTACAACAAATAAACGCTCACACTCGGATTGATTTACTGAAGGATCAGTTCTCAAGAGTTTTTTTAAGAAGTAATTAGGCGAGAAAGACAGAGTGGATTCGTCAATATTAATAGACGGGGAAGAGTATCAATCCAAAAATGGAAACGATACTTTCCAAGAATATACACAGTGCAATGTGCGGTCGACCGTCATATTGGTGCGATCGACCATTCAGTTCTCTGACGTAAAGTAGAGGGGTGAAAGGTCGACTGCTGCTCGAACAACTAAAGTTGCGGTCGACTGTCATGCGATCGACCGGTCACGAAGTGCGGTCGACCGGTCACGCGTTGTTTATTCCGAATCAACCCTGTTTTCTTACCATAAACTAATTATTCTTAAATTAATCTTATACAATTATAATCTCACGAATTTAGAAAGAAAAATACAGCTCTTGATGTCTTCCTCTTTTGCTTGTGGACCAATTAACCAAGAATTCTTTTTGAATATCTTCCTCTTTTGCCATTATTATTTATTGCTTTCCTTATTTGTATATTTGTGAATCTCTCTTGGATTTTTTTTTGATAATTTTTTATCATGAAAATATGACACACTAAATTCAAACTTATTAGTATGAGTGAGCACGTTTTGTGCACACCAAACTAGAAGTCAACAGTTGGTTGTCTGTGGGAGAGACTAGATGATCAAGCTGTAGTTGTACTTGTAGATTTAGTGTGTGTGGGGAAAAAAATCATATAAATATGATAAAATGCTTTACGAAAAGTCAAAAATAAAATCATTAAATTGAGTATTTTGTCCGAGATTATATAAGAGCTGAGATGGAAATAAAAATCGGCATGCACACCAATAATTGCAACAAAAAGGTATGCAGGTTCGTAGAGACTTCAGGAGAGGCCAATCTGCGACTAAGCTCATACGGTATTTGATGAAATTCTGACAAAATGTTTCACGGTAAATCTTCTTCTTTTTCTTTCCATATTTTTTTGACCTTCTTTCAGAGTCTGTTTAATATCGTGTACTTGAGCTGTTATACTGTTTACAACAAACGTGACTAAATTTATTTCGAAGGTGCATATGTTGTATTTTATCGATTTCAACTAGCTTAGCAATGTTATGATCACTATTTAATATATAGCACAAGGAATTGAGCATATTAAATTCCCTATTGTTCATATTCAATGTTCACCTAGGATAACTGAGGTGAAAAACAGTCGCTGATTGCATGTTCAGTCACAGTACCCCAACTTTAACCGTCTTGGATGCAATAGTGAAGATATACTACTAAATAAATGAACTGATCTGAATTCTTTTAAATAATATAATGATAAGCGGAAAAAGACATGTGCCTAATAAAACTTCAGAATATCTTGATATGACTCAAAGTGTAGACAATATTATATACTTTTGTGAGAAAGCAATATCAGATTCAAATGATAGTTTTAAAATTTACTAAAACACAAGGGCCTATAAAAAATAGAAGTTCATTACGTATACTTCATCAGCTCTAATTTAACACCACATGTTGTGAAGATTAATCTAATTGATCATCCTTGGAGTTAAATCAAGTCCAAGCCTCATATATACTCTGTAAACCTCATGCCTGCCTTGTTGTTTCCAGGAATCAAGTCTTAACTATTATCAATCAATGCCCTGATCTTCTTATCTCTACAAATTGAGCACAAAATTTCTACAACTTCAATTCATCCAAAAATCTAGTGCTAGATCTACTGCATTATGGGAAAGGTAAGAAGTAGATACCAATAGGCCTCTTAAATAGTCAAAAACTAAATTCTCAAGTGTTAAGCCAATGCTAACTATTTCATATGTTTAATGGATACATTGCAGCAAAAGATGGTGTTGAAGCTCACAATGGAAAGCATAAAGAAGGAAGCAAAGGCGCTCAAAACTGCTGTTGGATTGCCTGGTACTGTAACTTCATGTTTGTTTTGTTGCATTTGTAATTTTATCATTTCATTTTTGCTTAATCTCAAGTACTGATGAAGTTCACTGCAATCACATTTCAACTGCAACATCCGGAAGAACTAGCAATATAAATCTAACTACCGTAGTTGGAGTTGCACGATAGTTCTAATTTAATCAAACTAAGGGCGTAGAATACAGTCAAAGTTATGCAGAATGTATTCTAAATCTTAAACACACTTCAATCTTCTCCTCTTTTCAGGTGTCACTTCTGCACAAGTTGAATGCGACAAAGTTGTGGTTGTTAGGGATGGGGGGTTGATGCAGTGGTACTCACAATGATGCTTCGAAAAAAGATGGGCTTTGCGGAGTTGGTCAAAGTATCAGCATTGGAACAGAAGAAATAAGAGAAGAAAGAAAAAAATAAGAGAAGAAAGGCAAGGCCTCCGAAGTAGTGAAAAGTTTGGGGCCCGTGGTGGGCTTGGTGTGGCCTTATGAAGCACCTCTAGCACAACAACCATATATACATCTATGAGACTAGGGACTGTACTGTCCAAGAATGCCCATAAGACCTAAATGTACCAATAACAAGATTTCACTATAAACGTAAGATTTCATAAACACAAGAACACTGCGATATGCAGAGATTATAAATACTTATTATTACTCAAGAAATACAAAGATACAAAGAGATCTCACTCTAATATATTTCTCTTTCACCTTTGATAGCACTTGACACAAGCACTCTCTTGAAGCTATAATTAGACACACATAAACCCTAAAGTTTACATCTATATTTATAGCCCCAAGTAAACCCTAAAAGATAAACACAAATACAACAAATTAGATCTAAATTTTGACATCCAAATAAACACAGCTCCCGATACGGTCGACTGACTTCTCTTAAGCAGAAACAGAGAGTAGGGCAGTCGACTGCATATTACAGTCGACTGTCCCCATTGCTGCAATGCTCTCTGCTTGCAGTAATGTCGCTTTGCTTGATGCCTTTGTGTCTTCTCTTCTTCTCCAACATCTTGTGCCAGTGTATTTGATTTTGAGTCCACAATCCTAACAATCTCTCACTTGGATCAAATACACAATCTTTAAAATAATTGTATCTTTTTCTCTCATTATCTTTGCCAGTCTCCCATTCCTTATAGAAGACCGATTACCCTCACTTATGAAGAGCACCTCCCGCCTCTCCATCACGTGGAGAACACCAACACCCCTCATAAACTCATGATGAACGCACGCCACCATCTCTCGCATAGGACACGAATAACATAGAAACACTTTATTCTTTCCACTGTGTCAGGTCATGTGTCCAAAAACTCCCCAGTTCACAGATTCTCTGCTAACACCAGACATGGTTCAAAGTCTCTTAAGGCCAAGTCACCCTCTGCACTCGAAGCCTCCATGGACGACACCTCAGCAATATCCGTAGACTGCAAAACTCCACTCACAGCCCCATAATAACTGACTCGCGGCCATGCTCATCGACATAACCCTGCATATCTACACTTACACGCTCAACATCACAAGAGCAATGCAAAGTTTCTGCTATATCACAAAGACCTCACCGCATTAACGTCTTGCTCTTCTCTAAGATCCTCCTTACCATGCCCATCAACTCCCACTAAATGTGCAAACTCTGCATCTGCCCTACAACTCTTAGATCTCGGCTGTACCCCACACAACCTACTTCTCGATTCCGGCTGAGAGTCAACTATAGTAGAAGGACACATCTTGTTTCGTAGAAGATACAACGATCCATCACGCTTCCCTCTTGCTAACACTTCTGAACTTGTAGTTATACACCACACCCCACTACCAAATGTAGTCGACAAACCTTATTCGTCTAGCCTTCCTGTCCAGATAAGTTTTTCTTTCAAGTTTGGGACACGTTTCATTTCCTGCAAGATAATCTGTTGACTATCACCAACTTTCACGCAAATAGTACTGGTTCCAATCACAGGGCACAGCTGACTGTTACCCACGATCACATCTCCAAAAGAACCCTCTATGTAGTCCTCAGATGCCTCCCTCTTTGAAGAGAAATAAAAAGCACATGAATCAATACACCAATCTCGTGTGTCCAATTCCAGCATTGCCGATAGACAAAAGTACTCATCTAGCGGTGTTTTCTTGGTCACCACATTGGCTTGCTTCGACTGTTCTTGCCTCTTCATCTTAAGATCCTTACAGCTACGCATCATATGACCCCTCTTGTGACAGTACCAACACTTAGGACCATCACCACCATTTATGTCATCAGATCCACTCTTGGACTCACTCCTCTGATAATTTCTTCTTCGACTTCCCTTAGATCTCCCATGCCTTTCCACTTGAAGTGCAAGATAGCTAGAAGATGATGAAAACTCTCCGTTTCTCTTCATTCTCACCTCCTCGTTCATGATGCTGCTCATATCATCCCGTAGAGTTGAATTTGTCATAGTTCATGTAACCATAACTTTCGGATAGAGTATATAGAAGTAACAATGGCTGCCCTAATTCTGAAAAATTAGGTCTCACAGCTTCCATCTGGTTGTATAACATACAGTAATTGTTCACATGTTCCGCTACTGAACCCATTTCTCTCAACTTCAAGTTAACGAATTTATTCAAGTGAAAATTTTGATTAGATGCTGACAGTTTCTCATACATATTCGTCAGAATCTCCATAGCCTCTTTCATGGTTTTTGCCTTCGAGATATGAAATAACTCTTTCCTACCAATGCTAAATGAATCTTCCTAAGCGCTTTCTGATCCAAACGATTCCATGCTGCCAAGATCTTCGCATCCTTATCTGTACCTTCTAGGTTTTCATCAAACAACGAACCATCTAGATCATTTTGATGAAGATATGCCACCATCTAAATCCTCCACATCTCGAAATCACTTCCATCGAATCTCTCAAGTTTTGACTTGCTATTGGTCATCCTAAAACTCTATGCCCTAATACCACTTGACCTAAGAACACCCACAAGACCTAAATGCACTAATAACAAGATTCCACCACAAACACAAGAACTCACAAAAATAAGAACACAACAATATATAGAGATAACCAATACTTCTTATTACTCGAGAAATACAAAGATACAAAGAGTTCTCACTATAATCTCTCCCTCACCTTTGATAGCACTCGGCACAAGAACTCTCTTGAAGTTGTAGTCAGGCACACCTAAACCATAGAGTTTACATTTGTATTTATAGCCCCCACGCAAACCCTAAAATATAAATACAAATACAGCCAATTGAATTTAAAACCCGCAACCCCAAATAAAAACTAAGTGCCTGATGCAGTCGACACCCCTCCTTGGTAGTCTACTGACTTCCCTCAATTAGAAACAGAGAGCGAGGTCGTCGACGGAGCAATCGACTGCATATATTCTTGCAGTGTTGCCGCTTCTTTAGCTGCTTTCGTGTCTTATCTTCTTCTCCAACTTCTTGCGCCAATGTATTTGAGTCCACAATCCTAACAGGGACCCCTACATGTATCAGACTAGGGACCCCTACTATAACGAAGATTCCTGTTGCATTATGTAGACAAAGAACTAAAGACTATAAGGTTTTTTCTGAAGACGATTAGGTTGATTACCAAGACGAGTATTGTTTAGGTTTTTTTATTAATTAATTGTGCTTTTTGGTTCTAATTAAGCACACTAAAAACCTTGTCACGCCCCACTTCCCAAAAATACGGAATGCAAGAACGTGACATTGGCCCAGCTGATGACTTGCGTCATTCATAAGCTGTTATCAATTTAACTCAACAATATATACAAGAAAGTAATACAACCACGCATGCAATAAAAGAATAAACACATGAATAACAATACTTGGAATTTGAGCATGAAATAACCAATATAATAACAGTCTAACATCTGAAATCAACAATAACAATATTCATATCAAAAGTCCACAATACAAAGAAATAATAATGTTCAATTATTCAAGTCTTCAAAACGAAACAATAATTATTTAGGCGGCGATGCAAATCAATCCTTTCACCATTGTTGTTCTCCTAATCCATCAGGCATGGTTGTAAGATCAAAAGAGGGAGGATCCAACACTACAACATGTAAGCGCTTTGACGGCGATTTTTTTAGCCTACCCCAGCATTTATAAACGCCGGTGTAGGACAGACCGACATTTCTTAAAACACCGCTGTAAATGCTGGGGAATCAAGCATCGCAGTAGCAAAGGGGTCTACACCGGCATTTTTTGAAAATGCCGGTATAGATGACGGACCCTACCGCGGCGTTTCAAAAATGCCGCAGTAGACATGGTTCCATTTGACCTCCATACGTATAGAGGCGTTTTCAAAATGCCGCAGTAACGTTTAGGAAAAAAAATATTACCCTTCCTGCATATGCAATTTCTATGTCATTCTGATGCTTACAAGTGTTATTTGAGGATTTTTGGTCAAAGGATAGCTCAAGGTTTTGTCTGAGCATGCATGAATGTCTAGTAAGAACAGATGGTCCCTTACTTTAAATACTGATGCTTATTATTTTGTATTCGTGCTTTTCAATACAATAGATATTGAAGGATAACTGAGCTGTTGCAAGCTCGCTAAAATACTGATGCGTACCAGATCAGATAAGATCATGTTCATATCATAATCATGTGATCTGTTAGTTTACTGTAGCGGGATCAGATTATGAATAACTCACTGATCAAACAAATTGTTCATTTATCATCGCTTCCCGTGGTAAGCATCAGTATTCCAAGCATCAGTTATCCTTGAATTTATTTTGTATTCAAAACCCTGAATAACACAACAACAAGCATAAGTATTTAAAGTAAGGACCATGTGTTCTTACTAGACATTCATGCATGCTTAGACAAAAAAACTTGAGCTATCGCTTGTGCCGAAAACCTCGAATAACACTTGTAAGCATCAAAATGTCAAATAAATTGCATATGCAGGAAGGAGACATGAATGCTAAGTTAACAGTGAACTATATTCCCTGTTCAAAAAATTCTTTAGGCCCAACTGCAAGCATCAAAGTGAAAAAGTAGCATATGTTCTTATCCCTTGTTAAAAAAACCACAACTCCCAACTGCAAGTATCAAAGTGACAAAGTATCATATGTTCTTATCAGTACATGCTCAGATAGCCTTCAATATGAGCATGTACTCAAAACCCCGAATACAAAAATCTGAAGCTCAGTATTTAAAGGGACCATCTGTTTTAACCAGACATTCATGCATGCTCAGACCAAACCTTGAGCTATCCCTTGTGCAAAAAACCTCAACTAACACTAGCAAGCATCAGAATGACAATGAAATTGCATATGCAGGAAGGATGCATTATTGCTAAGTTAATCAGTGAACTATATCCCCTGTACAAAAAAACCAAACAACCCAACTACAAGCATCAAAGTCACAAAGTAGCTGATGTTCATATCCCTTGTTCAAAAAACCCAAAATCCCAACTGCAAGCATCAAAGTGACAAAGTAGCATATGTTCTTATCAGATCATGCTCAGATAGCCTTCAATCTGAGGATGTACTCAAAACCCCGAATACGAAAATCTGAAGCATCAGTATTTAAAGGTATCAGCTGTTCTTCCCAGACATTCATGCATGCTCAGACAAAACCTTGAGCTATCCCTTGTGCAAAAAACCTCAAATAACACTAGCAAGCATCAGAATGGCAAAGAAATTGCATATGCAGAAAGGAGACATGCTTGCTAAGTTAATCAGTGAACTATATCCTATACAAAAAACCAAAAAGCCCAACTACAAGCATCAAATTGACAAAGTAGCATATGTTCTTAATCAGATCATGCTCAGATAGCCCAACTACAAGCATCAAAGTGACAAAGTAGCATATGTTCTTATTAGTACATTCTCAGTATTGTCAAGATTGCTTTTTTTTTGTCTTATTAGCATCAAAGTGAGAAGAATGAATTATATACCTCTCACGAGCGGAAGTCGACTACGTCGTGGGAAAATCGAGGACTACTACGGCGGGAAAAGGGGGACAAGTGAAACGACAACAGCCGCGTTGTTATTGAGAGGTACAACGGCGACGGAGATGGCAGAGAAGGCAGGGGATGGAGCGGATAGAGTGAGCAAGAGGGCACAAGCAGAGACAGTGACCAAACGAGGGGAGAGGATGGCGACAGCGACGAGGGTGATTACCCACAATTAACACGTTGAGCGGAGGGGATGGCAGGTGATTACCCACGACGAGAGGCGGGGATGGCAGGCAAGTGAACCCCATCGACGAGAGAGATGGCAATGGCGATGAGCGGAGGCTCGAAGGCGACAGAGGGGAGGAATAAAAAGGGTGGAGAAGAAGGATTCGACGGCGACAGAGGGAAGGAAGAGCAAACGAAATACGGCGGCGGGGGGGGGGGGGGGGGGGGGGGGGGGGGGGGGGAGGGTTTAGAGCGAAATTGGAAAGAGGAGGGAATAGTTAGGGTTCGGAAAATTTGGGGATTTAAAAATCCCCACCCTACCCCGACGTTGATTTTAAAAACCGCCGCAGTAGACCACCCTCTACCGCGGCATTTTTTAAAAATGCCGGGGTAGACTAGGGGTATTTTTAACCCCATTCCTGCCCTACTCTACCTCGGCGCTTTTTTAAAACGCCGCTGAAAAAATGCCGCTATTGAGCATAAATGTTGTAGTGCAAGTTTTTCTCATATTCTTTGTAGAGTAAATGGGGTATCGATTGAGGGATGTGCTCGAGTTGTGCATAAGATACTATATTATGAAAGGAACAATAATCATGAAATAAAAATACAGTACTTTTGTTTTACAAAATTATGCATGTAGATTGAGTTTACAATGGATGAATATTCGCTACTTTACCTGTTGTTTTAAATTTATTTATTTATTTATTTATTTATTTTAATAAAAAGATAGAGTAAAAGACTTCGTCCAATATGCATTATATATTAATAATAAGAGCAAAGTACAACCAAAAAGCCAGTTTACAAGTGGTAAACCTGAACAACATCATGTAAAAGCAAAAAAAAAAAATTGAAAAAGAGCAAGCAAATAAGAAATCTGCTGAAGCCGCAGCGTGCAAGAATCGAAAATATTCCCAACAGATGCAGCGAGAAAGAGCAGCTTCACAAAAAGAAGCAGGATCGCAGCAAAAGAACAGCAAGGGCCTAAAGAAGCACATGCACCAAACAGCATCGATAGGCTCAAAACCACAGCCAGCTCAAAACACATACCGCAAGCATCCTCAAGACATCAGCAAGGAAATGAAGAGGAGGCATAACCATCACCCATACAACAACCGAAACCTGAACCTCATGAGGAAAACTCAACACATCGACAACCATAATCGCAACAGATGCATAAGTAAAGAGCAGCATAGAAGGAGAGGAAAATGAAAATGTAAGAAGCAACTAAAATACCTGTTGAATAATGTTAGAACGTGAATTTCGTAAAACAGAAAATGCTAGCAATATTTGTGAAGAGTTACAATTACAGAAAATAAAAGAACAAACCATACAAAACAATACAGAATCGAGATTTGAATATCTCTGTCCTTAAAGCAAATTTTGCCCTGTAGTGTAACGGTGATTGACGAATTGCCTCCCAGGATACAACGGTATTACCTTTCCCTGAAGAGCAGCACTCTAACTTCAGAGATCTGAGCGAACCAGAGCTGTGTTGTATTCTCAGAACTGACTCAAAGAAAGAAGAAGAAGAAGATTCAGACTGGTTTTGATAACTGTGTATTCTGGCAGACAAAATGGACTTGTTTTATAGGAGACTCAGAGTAACTAAAGGGTCTATTACTCTATAACAACAAGGTAATGGTTCAAAAGCATAACTGATAAGCCATTACTCTGCTGTTACAGAGTAATGGTACCAGCAGTTACAGATTTTGAAAAGCCTCAACAGTAATTGGGAAAATTTTAGAGCGGGGCAAAAAAAATATAGGCCAGAGCCAGACCAGACCAAGCCAAGCCGAGCCGAGGCCGGGCGCGCGCGCACGTGTGTGTGTTTGTTATTTTGGCTAGGCCCTCTCCCCACTACACGTTAGTGGTAACCTCAGGGCTATACCCTTTAGTCCATTTCTTTAGCTTATATACTAGAGAAAATCTTTTCCATCTTCCGATGTGGGATTATTCATTTCAACTGTCTAAGTTAGTACATTGCGAGTACCCAACTTTGGACCTATATTTATCATTCATACGGAAACCGGTTTTGGCAAGTGAGTGCATTACGGAATATTACTTGACGAGAGGAACATGATCCAATCAATTTTCGGTGCCGCCGGTGGCTGGAGCCCACTGGAATTCGGCCCAGAAAATCTGCAAATTTTTTTTCCAACAATCCCCCCACATGAATGGAAATGACCAGCCCATGTAATCCAGACACGACAGAAAGATACATGACAGAAAAAGACTCTGAGAATACAATTGGAAAATCACTACATCAGGAATGGTAGTAATTTTTCAACTTTAAACCACCCTTAGTGAGTAGCCATCGGATTCACTTGACCAGGTAGTGAACATGATGTCTTGAACTATCCGGGCTTTGATATGAACCTAGACAATAACTATCACACAGTTTCTTCTCCTCAGAGAACTAGGTTCTCTTGTTGTGTTCATTTTTGCCTTGAACAACCTTGGTTATTCGTGAGTGAACTTGGAGAATGTAGCCTCTCTTCATTCTCCTAGAAATGGCCCCATTTCACACTCACAAGGTGATTGCCCATAAAGAGTATCTTGCCATACCTCACTTTTATTTTAAAGCTATGAGAATCATTAAAAGTCAAGCTTATCCTAACTCTTTGCAGGCAGCACTGTTTTATCCTAAAAGTGGGTATGAGATTTTAATCTCTTAGTGCTCCTCTTGATTCAACAAGATTTAGTTGTTCCCTTGAATCTAGATCTTGGGATCTCCAATTCCTAGGTAGGATTTCCTTCAAGTATTCTCTTTCGTCATAGGCTTTAAAATCATTTCTCTTGATGATCTCACAACTTTCACTCGTGACAAACCTTTAGTACATGGATCTGCTAGATTGTCGGCCGATTTTATATACTCTATAGAGATTATTCCATTATAGAGCAGCTATCTAATAGTTTTGTGTCGCCTTCTGATATGAGGAGACTTACCATTGTACATACAACTCAGTGTCCTTGCTATAACTAATTGGCTGTCACAGTGTACACATATAGCAGGCACTGGTTTTTCCCATATGAGAATATCCTCTAAAAAGTTTCGAAGCCACTCTACTTCCTCTGCCACTTTGTCTAAAGTAATGAACTCAGATTCCATAGTGGATATGGCTAGTAGCGTTTGTTTAGAGGATTTTCATGATACAGCTGCACCACCAAGAGTGAAGACGTATCCACTTGTGGATTTAGAGTTCTTGGAGTCTGATATCCAGTTGGCATCACTATAGCCTTCTAGTACTGCTGGATATGTGATGTAATGTAGCCCATAACTCTGAGTATGTCACAAGTAGTTCAATACTTTAGTTATTCCTTTCCAGTGACTTCGTCCTGGATTACTTGTGTAGCGGCTCAGTTCATTTACTGAATGTGCTAGGTTCGGTCTTGTACAATTTGTTAAGTACATCAGACTACTGATTACACGTGCATATTCCAGTTGTGATATGTTGTCACCCGTGTTTTTGAACAAGTGAATACTGAGATCCACAGGACTTTTGGCAATCCCATTCGAGTAATTCTTGAACCTTTCAAGTACTTTCTCAGCGTAATGAGCTTGAGACAAAGTAATTCCTTCAGACATCTTGGAAACTTTGATTCCTAGTATGACATCTACAACTCCCAAATCATTCATATCAAACATATCAAACTTGTCACTAAGCATGATCTTAGTTTGTTTGATATTGTTATTATTGCTCCCAATAATGAGCATGTCATCTACATACAGACACACCAGAATATATCCATTTGGAGTATCTTTGATGTAGATACACTTATCACATTCATTTATTTTGAAACCATCATAACATTGTCAAATTTTTCATGTCAGACCAAACTGAACCAAACCGAACCGAACCGAACCGAACCGAGCCGAAGCCGAAGCCGAAGCCGGGGCTGGGGAGGGGCGCGCGCGCGCGTGTGTGTTTGTTATTTTGGCTAGGTCCTCTCCCCACTACACATTAGTGGTAACCCCAGGGCTACGCCCTTTAATTCATTTCTTTAGCTTATATACTAGAGGAAATCTTTCCCATCTTCCGACGTGGGATTATTCATTTCAACTGTCCAAGTTAGTACATTGCGAGTACCTAACTTTGGACCTACATTTCTCATTCATACAGAAACTGTTTTTGGCAAGTAAGTACATTACGGAATAGTACTCGATAAGAGGAACATGATCCAATCAATTTCTAGTGCCGCCGGTGGCCAGAGCCCACAGGAATCCGGCCCGGAAAATCTGCAAAAACATTTTCCAACAAATAAAACATATAATAGACGAGATATAAAGTATATATAATAGGGAACCTCCCACAAGGGAGGCAAAGAAAAGAGCAGAGCTGCATGCTGGTGAAATGTTAAAGATGAATAGAACAAAAATATATAACATGCACCACAGAGAATGGAGAGTCGCCTTAAAGGCTGGCTAAGCAGATAACCCAAAAGAAGAACCCAACAGCAGCCTCCAACTGACATAGAAGGCACAACTTGCATACACAACAAAAAAGGGGATAGAAGACACTACTGCTGAAGGTGGATAGTGAAACTCGTCAAGCATTAAGTCTGGAAATAAAATCAGAAGTAAATAAAGAGTAAGAACAGGTAGTAAAGCAAATAGGACAAGAGAAGAAAATTAATGAACATGAACACTCAAGTGGAGAGAGTTGTTGGGAATGTGTCTTAAATATTCGTTGTTCAGATTAGAAGAAGGTAAGATGAAGCACGGAGGTCGAAGTATCGAAGAAAGTAGAAAAGAAAACAGCAACAACAGCAGTCAGAGAAGGGAACGGTCGACTGGTCTTGGGGACAGTCGACCTCCCACCCTGACCGCTTAATAGTACAGGGATTGTCCGAGAGAGGGACCGTCGATCGGTCTTATTGGACGGTCGACCGTGTATGGCGCTGTGTGTTAGGGTTTGGCCTCAAATACACGTAAGCACTAAGTACTTAAAGTTGGAGAAGAAGAGGATGAGACAAAGAAGCACGAGAAGACAAGCAGCAAGTAGAAGAATGCAGCATGGAGAGTTGCGGTCGACCGACCTGGGGGTGCGATTGACCGACCTAGTCTGCTGAGAGTTCTTCGAGTGTAAAGGTCCAACAAAGGAAAGGACGGTCGACTGACCTTGGGGGTGTAGTCGACCATTCAGCTCTCGGGTCTGGACTTACACGTTGTGGTCGACCGACCTTGGGGGTGCGGTCGACCGACTTCAGCGGCTGATTATTCTTGGACTTACGAGTTTAAAAGTCCAATTGATAGATTTGTGTTTATCTTTTAGGGTTTACTTGGGAGCTATATATATGGTCGTAAACTCTAGGATTTAGTAATCTGAATATATCAATTTGTGTAATCAAGAGGTGAGCCATTATCATTGTTCAACATCAAAAGGGGGTTGTGTCGAGTGTTTCAAAGGTGAGAGAGAGAGATTTAGAGTTGTAATCTCTTTGTAATCGTTGTATATCTTGTGGAATAAGAAGTATTGGTTATCTCTGCATATTGATTGTGTTCTTGTGATATTTTGCATATATTGTGGTGGCTTGTTCTTGGTTCATCTAAGTCTTGGGAGTTTCTATTGCTTGTAGTGTGTTTCCGCTATTAGCACTACAAGTTGTGTGATGGATCCTCTGACAAGTGGTATCAGAGCAGTTGGTTCGAGATGGCCGATAACAAGATGATGATCGAGAGATTCGATGGGAGTGATTTTGCGATGTGGAAGATTCAGATGATAGGGTATCTTCGTCAGAAAGCTCTTGATGGTCTTTTGTTTGATGAGAAGCCGGTAGGTGCAGATAAGGATGTGAAGGTCTTGGCGGATTGGAATCATTTGGATCAGAAGGCACTAGGATAGATTCCGTTGGGGTTAAGTAGGAAGGCGTTATTTCATATCTCAAAGGCAAAAACCACAAAAGAGGCTATGGAGATTCTCACAGATATGAATGAGAAACCGTCGGCATCTAATCAAATTCTTCATCTTAAGAAATTGGTTAATATGAAGTTGAAGGAATAGGGTTCAGTAGCAGAGCATATGAACAATTACTGTATGGTTTACAACCAGATGGAAGCTGCAGGTTTGAAGTTTTCAGAGAGGGGGCAGTCATTGTTACTTCTATCTACTTTACCTGATAGTTATGATACGGTGGAACAGACTATTACATGCACTATGACAGATTCGACAACTCTACAGGATGTGGTGAGTAGCATTCTGAACGAGGAGGTAAGAAGGGTGAGAAACGGGAGATATCCATCATCATCTTCTAGAGAATCCGTCATGTACATTGAGAAGAGATGTCGAAGATCTAATAGCAGTCGAAGAAGAAAGGATCAGAGTAGTTCATCTGAGAGTGGGTCTGATGACAGCGATGGGGAACATGGGCCTAAGTGTTGGTATTGTCACAAGAAGGGTTACATGATGCGCAGTTGCAAGACTTATATGAAGAAGAAGCAGGAGAAACCAAAGAAAGATACCCCAAAGGAAGCTCAAGTGGGGCTTGTTGAGGATCTATGCTTATCAGCTCAGGAGGAGTTGGGCACTCAAGATTGGTGTATTGATTCGGGAGCTTCTTTTCATTGCACTCCGAGGAGAGAGGTGTTTGATGACTATGAGGAGGGTTCTTTTGGAGATGTGATGTGGGGAATGGTCACTAATGTCCTGTACGTGGGGTTGGTACTATTCGCATGAACACCATTGATGATCAAAGTGTTGTCTTGTGGGAGACAAGGCATGTTTCAGACATGAAGGAAAATCTTATCTCGATTGGAAGGCTAGACAAGGAAGGGTTGTCTACTACAGTTAGTAGTGGGGAGTGGTGTATAGCTGCAGGTTCAAGGATGATTCCAAAAGAAAAGTGTGAGGGGAATGCTGTATTTGCTTAGAGACGTGAGGGGCATTTCTCCTGTAGTTGACTCTCAGCCAGAATCAAGTAGTAGGTTGTGTGGGGTACAACCGAGTTCTATAAGTTGTGAAGAGGAGGTTACTAATTTAGTGGAAGCTGCTAGCCATGGAAGTGATTGTAGAGGGCAAGACGTTGCTGCGGAGAGGGTACTTTGCAAATTGGCAGTTGAAGCTTCAACGCTCTTGTGTGGTAAAGAGCACTGATATCGATATGTGGGGTGATGACGATGAGGGAACCAAAATGGGACTGTAGGGGTTGAACAGCTCGCGGATAGTGTGGAGGTGTCGTCCACGGAGGTTTCTAATGTAGAGGGTGCATTGAAAGGCTTTGAAGCATGTCCGATGTTGATGGAGATTTTGCGAGATGGGGAGTCTCATAACACGAAATCCGATACCGGAGATTGTTTCTCTAGTATTCGTGCTCTATGTGATTGGTGCAGCACATCCTTCATGAGGCGATGAGGGGTGGTTGGTGCACTCCACGTGGTGGAGTGGCGGAGGTGCTCTTCATGAGAGTGGGGAGTACTTGAGTCTTCCATGAAAGTGGGAGAATGGCAGAGATAATGCGAGGTGAAGATTGCAATAACTTTGAAGCGTGGTGTATTTGGTCCAAGTGGAAGATTGTTAGGGTTTGGCCTCAAATAGACATAGGCACTGAGTACTTGAAGTTGGAGAAGAAGATGATGAGATAAAGAAGCAAGAGAAGACAAGCAGCAAGGAGAAAAATGAAGCTTGGAGAGTTACAGTCGACAACCTGGGGGTGCGGTTGACCGACCTAGTCTGCTGAGAGTTCTTTGAGTGTGAAGGTCCAACAGAGAAGAGGACGGTCGACCGACCTTGGGGGTGCAGTCGACCGGTCAGCTCTCGGGTCTGGACTTACACATTGCGGTCGATCGACCTAAGGGGTGCGGTCGACCGACTTCGGCGGCTGATTGGTTTTGGGCTTACGAGTTTAAAGGCTCAATTGCTAGATTTGTATTTATCTTTTAGGATTTACTTGGGGGCTATATATATGGCCGTAAACTCTGGGATTTAGTAATCTGAGTAGCTCAATTTGTGTAATCAAGATGTAAGCCGTTATCATTGTTCAACTTCAAGAGGGGGTTGTGTTGAGTGTTTCAAAGGTGAGAGAGAGATTGAGAGTTGTAATCTCTTTGTAATCTTTGTATTTCTTGGGGAATAAGAAGTATTGGTTATCTCTGCATATTGATTGTATTCTTGTGAGATCTTACATATATTGTGGTGGCTTGTTCTTGGTTCATCTAAGTCTTGGGATTTTCTATTGCTTGTGGTGTGTTTCCGCTATTAGCGCTACGAGTTGTGAGGTAGATCCTCTGACACTGTGTTCGTTTTAGGCCTCAACTTGTTAGGTCGTTTCAGCTCAATCTTCAACTCCAAGTTTGATCGTACGACTCCTATTCAGTTTCTTCTTCTTAAGGTTATATCGGACGACTGAGAATCAAGATTAAACCTAGGGTACTTTCTATTTTTCCATATATATTGTAAACTCCTCAAATATGAGAGTAGATCACTTCATTGATATTTTGTCCATTGCAAAAGAGGTTTGAGAGAGAGAGATAGTTCTTGATGAGTGAGTTTAATTCCTTGTATTGAGTGAATCATTAAATCCATGTAATCTCTTCTAGTTGAATATCAGATCTCCCTATATTTTTTTCCGAATTAAGCGAAAGCTAACCGGGATTAATCATCGTTGTATTTGTGTTGGATTGCTGGATCTACTTGCTTGCTCAATTGATTCGTCTCATCTACTTCGACTTCTTCATTGCTCTATTCAGCTCCTCTGTGACAACTGGTGATTGTTAACGCCCCAATCCCAACAAGAGTCACGTAGATGAGATGCAATCACATTATGGAGCTGAGGTAAACAAAGCTTCACAACTTTATTTTTGCTCTAGAATCTTCAATTTGATTCATGACAGTGGTGTTCAGGGGAGGTCGATAGATAAATCTATCATCTACCTCTGAAAGTGCAAGAGAATCTTTGTCAATTATATGCTTGAGATTAGTATAATATACTTTTAACATGTATAATATATAGACTAATCCTGACAAAATATTCGAGTCTAAAACCAGCGTTGAGTGTGATTCAAAAATCGAGTTCTTAATCACTGCTTGAAATAGGATTGAAGCATTTAGGACCTGATTAAGATATCATTAGCGAAATGATCTCTCTGCTTCTAAAGGCCAAACTGAAGCACTTTACAGTTAACTCTACCGATGCAACGATCAAGATCAAGAGTAACTTTTATATATATATATATATATATATATATATATAGGAGAAGGTTCGGATGAGAACCATGTGGGTGAGAACCTAAGGGCCTATCCCAGTCATTCATCTGTGTAATCTTAACGGTCAACATTTTTTAAAATTAAACAATAAGATTAATTAATTTTTGCATTAAGATGTCAATCCCTTTAATTAAGGGATGGGGACCGCGTAATAATAGGAATGAAAGATCACAGATTATTAAACAGTTGTAAGTTAGTGGGGGTCTCTCCATCGGCATCCCTGGGGAACTCGCAGGTCTTCATAAGGCATGGACCCAGTTCAAAAGTGGCAAGCTTCCATGGAAAACCCTAGTTGAACCAGCCATTAAACTTGCAGGAGATGGGTTTGTAATTTCCAAATACCTCCACTCTCAGTTTCTTGTCAACCCTCACGCTATGATCAACCAGACCGGCTTGTGTCAAGTATACACCAGATTGGGTCAAGAAAAGTGTGATCAAATCGATGGTAAACCTGTCGATGATAGCTATATACAATACTTGTTAAACCCCGGAGATATATCTTTACTGTTTATTACAGTTACTGTTTATTACGCATGATGATTTTGCAGTTGCTATTAATTTGGGATACAAAATCTTCTCGAATAGCAACTGTAATAATTATAAATAGCAACTGTAATAATTATAAATAGCAACTGAAATAATTATACAGCAATACCTGATCACTTAAACAGCAACTGTAATAATTATATATAGCAACTGAAATAATTATACAGCAATACCTGACCACTTAAACAGCAACTGTAATAATTATAAATAGCAACTGTAATAAATAGTAACTGTAAGGAACGAAATGGTGAATGATTCTGCAGTTGCTATTTAATTTGGGAAACAAAATCTTCTCCAATATTTTACGGGAATAAATTATTTCTCTCTCCAGTTTGACCAAATTTGCCTTAACCGTCGCACACAAAAAAGGCAATTTATAATTATTCCTTTTATTACGCGGTCCCCATCCCTTAATTAAAGGGATTGACATCTTAATGCAAAAATTAATTAATCTTATTGTTTAATTTTAAAAAATCTTGACCGTTAAGATTACACAGATGAATGGCTGGGATAGGCCCTTAGTTTCTCACCCCAGGATTGGTTCTCACCCGAACCGACCCCTATATATATATATATATATATATATATATATATATATATATATATATATATATATATATATATATATATAAGTTAGTGTATTAAGTAGGTAAAGCAAGGAATATTCAAAAACTAGAATGACGAGATACGAGCAAATGTAGGATCCAAACGATGAGTCAATTTCATAACATAAAAATGTAAAATGCTACCATTCTTACAATTTTGAAGGTTGTTCATGATCTAGCATGCCAACAAAATTTAAATCAAGATTTTGTTGGTTCAAATCCAAAACTGAATGAAGTGGAAGAGACCAGTTATTATGACATGGATTTTAGAAGTTAAAGAGTGTTATTATAACATGAGTTTTAGAAATTAAAAAGTATTATTATGACATATGTTTTGAAAGTTAGAAAGTCAGAATTTCAAGAGTCATGAGTTTTATTTTTCAAGCCTATATAAAGGCTATTGTAATCATTTGTTTATCATGCCAAAAAAAACTATGAATATGAAAGTTTAAGAAGAAGCAATTTATCTCCCAATCTCCTCCACACTCGAAAAAATCCTTGATTAAGATCCATCATTGGTATCAGAGCCAAGAATAGTTCAAACCTAGTGCAACAAAAAATTCCTAGATTATCAAAGGATTACTATGGTTCATGGTCTATCCAAATGAGAGCCTTGTTTGGGTCTCGAGATCTGTGGGAAACCATTACTGATGGTCTTTCGGAACCCACTACTGAGGAAGAGGCTAAATACACAGAGGTCGAGAAAAGGCTCTTAGGGAGCAGAGGAAGAAGGATAAAAAGGCTTTGTTCCTACTCTATCAAGGGTTGGACGAGGCTACCTTTGAAAAAGTTGTCGAAGCAATGACAAGCAAACAAGCATAGGAGATTCTGGTTTCCATCTTCAAAGGAGATGATCGGGTGAAGCGGGTTCATCTCCAAGCACTACGAGGCGAGTTCGAAGCGCTTTACATGAAGGATGGAGAATCGGTGTCAGATTATTTCTCACGATTGCTAGTAATCGTGAATGGCTTGAAGAGGAACAATGAGAAGGTAGATGACATCCGTGTCATCGAAAAGGTACTTCGAACCCTTTCATCCACATTTGAGCATATAGTTGTAGCTATCGAAGAGCCTAAGGACTTGGAAAAGCTTACAATTAAGGAATTATTGGGTTCACTTCAAGTACATGAGCAAACGATGCAGAAGAATGCTAATCCTTCTGTATTGGAACATGCACTAGACTCAAAACTAACTTTAAATGATCAAAGAAAATTCAGCTCCAACCGTGTTCATGGTAGAGGATGGGGGCGTGGTACTCTTAAATGACCTAGCTTTAGTCAGCAGGAGAATCCAAGCCTCAGAGGACGGGGCAGAGGAGGCTATCGGGGCAGAGGAAGATCCTATGGACGTGGAGCTACTAGGAACATCCAATGCTATAATTGCAAGAACTTCAGACATTACGCCTCCGACTGTTGGTACAAAAACGATGAACAAGAAAATGTTGCAGAAGCAACAAATAATGTAGGTAATGATTCTATCCTACTTCTTGCTCATGCTGATTCAAATACTCAATATGAAAAGTGGTACCTCGACTCTGGTGCTAGCAATCACATGTGTGGTAAGAAAGATCTGTTCCTAGAACTCACGGAAGGAGTTCATGGAAATTTAAATTTGGGAGACTCTTCCAAGCTCTCAGTTGAAGGCAAAGGGACAATACAAATCTATCAAAAGGATGGTAAGAAAGGGTATATCTCTGATGTTTATTATGTGCCTAACATGAACATCAATATTCTCAGCGGTGGACAACTTCTGGAGAAGGGATACAACATACATATGAAAGACTACTCTCTCATTTTGAGAGATACATGTGGAAGAATTATGACTCATGTTCCAATGACCAGCAATCGCATGTTCTCGCTGCACCTTAACACAAAGTCAGAGAAGTGCTTCTATGGACTTAAGGAAAGTGAGTCATGGAAGTGTCATCTTCGTTTTGAGCATCTCCATTTCAGCGGTTTAAAGTTACTATCTTCATCAAGCATGGTGAATGGGCTACCAATGACGAGGCACCGAGAAGCACTTGTGAAGGATGTATACTCGGCAAGCAAGCACAACTTCCTTTTCCCAGCAGCAAATCTTGGAGAGCAACAACACCACTGCAACTAGTTCACACTGACATATGTGGACCAATAGATCCCATGTCGTTAGGAGGTAATAAATACTTTATTACTTTCATTGACGACTTTAGCAGAAAACTTTGGGTTTATTTTCTTAAAGAAAAGTCAACTGCTTTTATTGTATTCAAGAACTTCAAAATTCTTGTTGAAAATCAAAGTGGTCACAAGCTTGTAACTCTTTGCTCTGACCGAGGTGGAGAATATACCTCAAAATCATTTGATGAGTATTGCAGGGAACGGGGTATAAAGCATCAGTTCAATGCTGCGTACACCCCACAGTAAAATGGGATTGCCGAAAGAAAGAATCGCATCATTCTTAACATGGTCAGAACTATGCTCAAGGAGAAAGGACTGCAGAAGCAATTTTGAGTACAAGTTGTGGCGTGCCCAACTTATGTACTTAACCGTTGTCCTACCAAAAGTGTCAGACATATGACACCTCAAGAGGCATGGAGCGGCTACACACCAAATGTTACATACCTAAGAATCTTTGGGTGTATTACATATCCACATATCCCCAAGTCCAACAAGAAGAAGCTTGATGATCGTGGTGAGAAATGCATCTTTCTTGGGTATAGTGAAGAGTCGAAGGCATATAAAATTTACAATCCACTAACAAAGAAATTAGTGGTTAGTCAAGATGTCTTCTTTGATGAAGATAATGGATGGGATTGGAGTGATGAAGAGAACGGGTTGCCTGCAATGTATAACGCACTCCGGTTATCACAATAAAGAGGAGTAGCTCTTGTGAGAGTGACACTCATATCTAATAATAGCCAACAAACATGAACAATCTCTCTAGTAGTAGCTGACATTGCTCTGTACTTAGCTTCGTTGTAAGAACATGCAACAACTGTATGTTTCTTGCTTCGCCATGAGATCAGCGAATCACCAAAAAACAGACAAAAACATGTGGTAGATCGTCTGGTAGTAGGATAACATGCCCAGTCTGAATCAAAATATGCACTGAGCTCCAGTTTGGATGTAGAAAGTATGAATAAAAAACAAATGATAGTGCCTCGAAGATATTTGAGGATCTGAAGAAGAGCACTGTAGAAAACTGATGTAGGATCAGAAACAAACTGACTGCATGAGCAATATTGGGCCTGGTCATGCATAAGTAGACAAGCTATCCAACAATCTGTCCATATCTAGTAAGATCTGGAAGGAGCTCACCATCTGTGAGACGAAGCTTCACATGAAGCTCTAAGGGAGTATCGCCTGATTGACTATCAGTGAAACATACAGCAGAGATAATATATAATGTGTATTTTTGTTGAGAAATGAGTATGCCCCGTGATCTATGGGCAATCTCTAGACCCAGAAAGTAGTGTAGTTTACCAAAATCTTACATATGGAACTACTGGTGAAGATAGTGTTGGGTGGAAGCAATGCCTATGGATTCATTCCCAGTAATAATCATATCATCAACATACAATAGTAGAAGTACTCTTCCTGCGGTGATGAAAACATAAACATAGAGTAGTCATGTGAACTTTGACTGAAACCAGTCTGGGTGATGACACGGCGAAAACACTCAAACTAGGCTTGAGAGGGCTGTTTCAGGCCATATATAGCACAACGGAAATGACGAACATTACGAGGAGGAGTGGTAAGGCCAGAAGGAGGATGCATGTAAACAGCATTAGATAATGTGCCGTGAAGAAATGCATTCTTTACATCCATCTAGTATAACAGCCACTGACGAACGGAAGGAACGACAAGGAGAGTACGAACTGTAGTCATCTGTGCAACTGGAGCAAAAGTCTCATCATAACCAATGTCATGCTCTTGAGTAAATTCTCGGGAAACTAGACAAGCCTTGTGCCGCTCAATTGAGCCATCAGGTCGATATTTGACCTTGAAGATCCATTTGTAGCTCGCAGGTTGAACGCCCATAGGTAGTGGAACAACATCCTAAGTGGCAGTTTGATCAAATGCACAAAACTCCTCTGCAATAGCTTCCCGCCACTAAAAAAACTGAATAGCTTCCAGATAGGTTCTGGGCTCACATGTGGAGTGTATATCAATAAGATATGCATGAAGCTATGGTAAGTGGGAGGTAAGGGTGGTAAAACCAAACTGATCAGAGGGACCAGTGGCATCCGGTGTGTAACGGGCCGGTGGGATGCTTGAGGTAGAACATGTAGGCTGACAGACCGATGATGGATGGGCAGTATGTGGGGGTGAAATAGGTGGATGGGGGGCATACAGATGTAGAGATGCAGGTGGTGACGGTGCAGGATGCTATGGGGATGCAGGTGGTGTCTCCGTTAGAGGAATAATAGGTGGAACATTAGTATGAGATGGGAAATGAGCCAAAGGAGTTGGATCATATAGAATGCATGAAGGTAGGTCTGGGGAGATAGCTCCACCTACAGGAGAATCGAGAAAACTAGCATCCTCAGGAGAAGTTAAGTATTAGGGAGAATCTTCCACGAAGGAGACTGTAACGCCCCACCCTAATACTCAGACAATTTATTTATTTATTATATTATTTATAGTACAACTGTCCACCACATGTTGCCTCTCAAAATATGGTTAAGCAATTAGGTGACTCTTAATCATAGACAATTATATTTATGTTTAATTAATCTTGTTAAACTCCCGATATAGGATCAATTAATCTCACATCCCGCTTTCTCTCCTGCGTGTGACGTCATCCTGCCCCCCTCGGGTGGGCCCCATGCCAACGTCAGCAGCACGAGCCAAGCTCAGAGCCTCACATCAAATCCTCTCATCTGCACCTGGGCCCCCTGCCACGTGGCAGCGCGCCAGCAGCAACAACCTGCTGCTACCTTTTTCCCAGGGCCCCACACCGTGCAGCCTCAAATCCATACAGTACCCCTATAGGAACTCCTATAGAGCAACCTCCTCTTTATATATATATATATATATATATATATATATATATATATATATATATATATATATATATATATATATCTTGAAATTACGGGGTGTTACAGAGACATGTCGGAAAATACGAACACGACCTGCCACAGGATCAAAATAACGATACACTTTATGTTCTGGACTGAGACCTAGATGAACACACTTAGTAGCTTGAGCGGTGAGCTTCGTGGACTGAGTAGGAGGGAGAAGGGCATAACAGATGCACCCAAAAGTACAGAGCATACTGTAATCCGACAGTGAGTGTCGAAGAGCCTCATGAGGTGACGTGCCAGATAGGGTAGACGGAGTGATGTTAATGAGACTGACATACGTCATGATAGCTTCAGCCCAGAAAGAACGGGAAACAGAAGAGGAGAGTAGAAGAGTGCAAGCTGTCTCAAGGATGTGATGATGCTTGCGTTCAACTACATCATTCTGATCATGTGTGTGAGGGGCATGATTGCTGAAAGAGTGTACCATGAGATTGAAGGAATGATCTCATAGCAGTAAAAGTGTACTCATGATCACCGTTTGAGCGAAAGGTTTTGATATATGCACACCAAACTAAGAGTGTACCATGTTCGTAAAGGACTGGTAAATGTTAGGTATCTCAGTGCATTGGCGCATAAGAAACACACATATGCAGCGAGCATGGTCATCTATGAAACTCACATAATAGAGATAACCTTTGTGAGAAGGTGTAGGTGATGGTCCCCATATGTCAGAGTGAATAAGCTGAAAAGGATGGGTCGTTTGAGAAGTGCTTTGTGATTAAAAGGGAGTGCTATGTGTTTGGCCAAATGACAACCCTGGCAATCAAACAAATGAGTAAAATAAAAAGGACCAAGGGCACCACTACAAGCTAAAGTCTTGAGTCGAGACTCGCTAATATGTCCTAAACATTTGTGCCACAGATCAGCATCAGAGTGCACAACATCAGCAAAATGAGAATGATATTTATGTGCATGAAGAAAATCTAGGTGATATAGGCGATCATGTCGACTAGCACACCCAAACTTCTGACAAGTATGAGAATCAGTAATATAACGACCAAAAGAATCAAATGTAATGACAAGACCACTATTTTATAGTGCACTAATGAAAATAAGGTTCATGGATAAATGAGGAGTATAAAGAACATAAGGCAACCTGAGAGAGGGAGAGCTAATAGACCTTGATTGTGTAGTGATAGTTGTGAGCCATCGATAGTGTGTAAGGATGGAGAGTGAGAGAAAAGTGTAGTGCTGGTGGTGAGCAGTATATAATTACTAGTAAAATGATATGAAGAACCAGAATCTAAAATCTAGGAAGAATTCATACTGGGAGTAACAGAGAATGCAGGGACAGAGGGGCCAGCAGCAATACACTGACCTAAGAGCTAGAGTTCCCCAATCAGCAGGAGTCGGCAAGGCTGGAGTAACGGTCATGGCCGAGGATGTAAGGGAAGAGGTGCTGCGAGGAGGAATGAGACCGATGTCACTGTGGAATGGATTGAAATAAGGGTGGAATTGCTGCTGGTGTCGGGATCGGGATATGGAGATGGATGGTTCTGCCGGTTGTAGAAGGGGTGGGACAGTGTTGATGATGACGTTGGAAGGAGAAGGGATGAGACTGGAATCAGGATGATGAAGGTGCTACATTTTTCTAAACCTAGATGGAGATCGGGATGTGAGGGACAGTGAAGAGGGAGATGTAGTAACGGGAAAGCCGGTGGAGAATGAATCCGGGAAGCCGGTGAGATTGAGGTTCCATTGGAGAAGAAAGAGTACCTGATTATATTTTTCGAATTTTTTTTGGCAACGGGTATAGGGGTCGGGTTCTAGGTTCGGGTTTAGGGTAAGAGAGTTAGAGGGTGCTGGTAAAAGGGTTTTGATTTGGGTCGGGTTGGATATGAAATATGGTAAATAGGGTTTCGGGTTTCGGTTGTATTTGGGGCAGAGAGATTAGGGTTTCGAAGGAGGGGCGGCTACATTGGATGGAGGCAATGGTGTTCGGGGGGATTGGTGGTGGGGGGGAGTTAGGGTTGCTCCTTGTTAAGGGAGGGTAATGGGGTGTAGAGGTAGGCGAGTTGTTTGCAACGACAGGGTTGGACGGTGGTGGGACTTTGGAGTGGGAGGAGGTGATGCAGCTGGGGGCATCGGGATTGGGGATTCGACGGTGAGGTAGACGATGATGGCCGAAGTTGGGTTCTTCTGTTTCTTAATGGGGTCTTCTTCCTCTTCTTGTTGGGTTCTTCAGTAGTGGTTTCTTGATGATGGTAGTGAGACTTTTTTTTGGCTGTTGGGATTCTAGGGTTTTGATAAGAAATTTTTTTTTGTATAACTGTGCTCTGATACAATGATAAGGTCAGAGAGATCGGAAAATATTATTGGATTATTGGGATTGATTATAACTGATTTCAATGACTCCTATATATAGGAGGGAACCAAACACTAAACTGATACATAACCCGCTATGAGACTAAATATATATTACAATATCTAACAAAATCCTACAAATGGTTTTAAATGGAGATGGAATTACCCTGTTTCTTTTAATGTTAAATCTTTTTATAATTTTCTAAATGCTGGAGGTGAAATTTACCCTTTTTATAGATTTATTTGGCAAAATGTTGCACCTCAAAAATTAGAATCTTAGTTTGGCTTACTGTACACAATGAACTTCTAACTGTGAATAATTGAACAAAAGAAACCTAGCCATTGGGCAAAATGTGTTCTTTGCTTTTGTTCTAATGAGTTTGCTTACCACATTTTTGTCAAATGTTCCTTTGTTAAACAAGTTTGGCTTGTTCAGAAATTGGCTTATTGATTTAGAGGTATTCCTTGATCTATTAAGTCTTGGTGGGGTATGTGGGGATTAAAGAGGAATTCTAAAAATAATAGACTTCAATGGGATATGATCACGATGGCCTTAATTTAGGTTAATTGGAAAGAAAGAAATAGTAAAAAATTTCAAACGAAATCCTTTGATATTATTAACATTCTTGATTCTATATGGTTTTTTTGTCTCCTTTTGGTCAAAACTCCTTCCTCCTAAGAAGGCAAAGGCGGATCTCAGTGCTATTAGAGCTACTTGTAGACTTTCATCCTTCGGAAAAATAGTCACAATGTTGATGGTGATTCTAGTTCGGCTGCAGCTCAACATTTGAACGTGTTACACTTTTATAATGAATCATTGCCTGAAGATCTACCTGATGTAGATACTATTGTAATTGAAGATGATGTGCATACTCATCAACAACCAGATCCTCAACTGCCTGATGATGCTCGTTTTGCTGATTTTGTTATTCATCTGGAGGGTTTTGCTGAAGATCCTATCTCTACTAATATTGCATATATATCATCTATCTCCACCCACCAGCAAGAATACATCACGGGGATTCTACTTGTTCAATCTATGCAAGTTGCATATTGTTGGGATTGGGGCGTCAACAAACGCCTGTTGTCGCAGCGGAACTAAAATAGAGCAATGCAGAAGTCGAAGTAAATGAGATAAATCAATCGAGCAAGCAAGTAGATCTACAAATCTAACACAAACACAACGATTATTTATTCCGGTTAGCTTTTGCTTAATCCGGGGGCAAATATATGGAGATATGTTATTCAACTAGAATATATTACAAAGAGTTATTGATTCACTCAATACAAAGAATTAAACTCACTCACCAAGAACTATCGCTTTCTCAAGCCTCTCTTTGCAATGGAAAAATATCAATGGAGTACTCTACTCTCATATTGGAGGAGTTTACAATATATATAGAAGAATAGAGAAAATCCAAAGTTTAATCTTTATTCTTAGTCATCCGATATAACCTTAAGAAGAAGTAACTGATAGGAGTTATACGATCTAACTTGGAGTTGAACATTGGGCTGAAACGACCTGACAAATCGAGGCACAAAACAAACACAGTGCCGCGGTCGGTCGACCGTCCAACAAGACCGGTCGACCGTCCTCCTCTCTGCCAAACCCTGTGCAACTGCGGTAGGATGTGCGGTCAGGGGGTGCGGTCGACCGCAACTTTAAATAGTCGGTCGCAACTCTGCTTGCACTTTTGCTGCTCTATTTTCTTCTACTTTCTTCGATGCTTCGACCTTCTTGCTTTATCTTACCTTCTTCTAATATGAACCATGAGTATTCAAGACACATTCCTATCAAACTCCACCGTGGATTGCATAAGAGTGCTATCACATGATGTGATTATTCATCTCCAAACTCTAATGAACTCCACTTGCAAAAACACTTAGAACAATAGCTTCTTCTTCTACTTGAACAAATCTGTACCCAATCTCACCGATCAGTGTACCCCTTCAAGGGCACACCTCTATAGACATACTCACAGAGTTGCCAATCTCCGCATGAACTCCACCTACATCAAGGCAGTCTCCACCTCCCGACAATATTCGAACGTCGTAGTCTTGCTTCGATGATGCTAGTTGCGACAAACTAGATGAGCTTGCGGGAATAACGGAAAAAGAAGTATGAATTCCCCAAAGCTTATAGAGATTATTTTGGCTTGGCCCAACCATTCTCATACCTCTAATCACCTTACGACGACCCTGAAAAACAGACATAACTCCACCTCGAGCTGTGTACCTATAGCCCCGTGTATCAAGAGTTCCCAAGAAAATTAGATTCCGTTTTAGCAGAGGAATATACAAAACATCCCTTAAAGTGAACATATTTAGATCTGGCATCTTCAACTCAACTGTCCCCTCACCTACTACTTCACAAATCTCTCCAGTTTTCATTCTCACACAATGCCCTGTAGTAGACTTATAAGTAGATTATATCTCCCTCTCGGAGCAAATATGAGAAGAACTCCCTGAGTCAAGAAACCAACTAGAATCCACTTCTTAAGAATTTGAAACAAGAAGACATGAATCGTCTGAATCAAAGGCACTAACCACATTAGAGGCTGAATTCCCATTCTTGGCACTCTCCTGATTCTGCAATTTTCAACAGTCTTTCTTGATATGCCCTGGCCTTTTGCAATATCGCCGACAGATTCAATCCTTTTGCATAGCACTTTGTCTTCCCCTTGAAGGACTTTCCATTGCTAGACAACTTGTGGTAATAGACGATGAATTTTTAGTCTCCTTTCTAAGTGGATTTTCCTTCAATGCTTTGATTACACCATCTACCGAAATACTCTCCTTGGCAGATCTACCTGTGTAGCATGGTAGTGATTAAAAGCTCGTACGAATTTGACAGTGAATATATCAGGTTGAAAGCTTTATCTACTTCATACGCATCTACGTTTATTGTCTTGAGTTCAGATAGAACCTTATTGAACTCTATGATGTGGTCTTGGAGATCGGTACCTTCCTTCATTGACAAATGGATTAACTTCATCTTCCAATACATCCAATCAAATAACGACGAACTAGAGTAGTCAGCTATGAGTTTTTCTCACAAACTTGCCGCATCAGTTTCTTCAAGAAATCTGCACTTGACCTCATCTGCCAATCGGATCAGACTTATGACTCTTTCACAAATGTCTTCCCAAATATCATCCTTCATATAAGTTGGCTTTTCTTTCTTCTTAACGGCTAATTGCAAATGTTCTTGAACAAGGACATCATAAATATCAACCTTTCAAAGATTAAAATTGATCTTTCCATCAAACTGCTTGATCTTCAAAAGACTGTGATCTGTCATCTTAACCAATGGACTTGGCAACCTGAAGCTCTGATAATAGTTGTTGGGATTAAGGTGTCAACGAATGCCCGTTGTCGTAGCGGAACTAAATAAAGCTATGAGGAAGTCGAAGTAAATGAGACAAATTAATTGAGCAAGCAAGTAGATCCACCAATCTAACACAAACACAACGATGATTATCCAGTTAGATTCTGCTTAATCCGGGGGAAAATATAGGGAGATCTGATATTCAACTAGAAGAGAATACAAGGAGTTACTGATTCACTCAATACAAGGAATTAAACTCATTCACCAAGAACTATATCTTTCTCAAGCCTCTTTTTGCAATGGAGAAAATATCAATGAAGTACTCTATTATCATATTGGAGAAGTTTACAATATATATAGAAGAATAGAGAAAACCCTAGGTTTAATCTTGATTCTCAGTCGTCCGATATAACCTGTAGGAGAAGTAACCGAATAGGAGTCGTATGATCTAACTTTGAGTTGAAGATTGGGCTGAAACGACCTAACAAATCGAGCCTCAAGATGAACACAGTGCCACGATCGGTCGATCGTCCAACAAGACCGATCGACTGTCCTCCTCTCGGCCAAACCCTGTGCAACTGTGGTCGGGTGAGCGATGGGGAGGTGTGGTTGACCACAACTTTAAACAGTCGACCGCAACTCTGCTTGCACTATTGCTGCTCTGTTTTCTTCTACTCTTTTCGATGCTTCGACCTCTATGCTTCATCTTACATTCTTCTAATCTGAACCACGAGTATTCAAGACATATTCCAAACACATATGAGGCTATCCAGATCAACAGTGATGGGGAAGAGATTGTGAACATCAATCCTTCAGCTTGAAGACTTTATCCTAAAAACCTTTTAGTTCTATCTCTCTACTCTTTTTTTTAGTTGGTATTTTGCTTTGTTTCACTGCTATGGAGATCAGGATGTTTGCTATTCTTTTGTTCTGACTTGGCCTTTTTGCCTGTAACACTAAACTCTATTATGTTTTGGTTTTAAATATATTGGCTGGAGTCTGTTGACTCTATTCCTATTAGGAATGTGAGGATCTTATTGAGTCTTCGACACAATCAACACAAACCACCAAGAAAAACTAGATCGCACCAATCACACAAAGCACACAAGAATTGTCCCAGTTGGGGCTTTTGCCTTGATTCGGGGGAGGAAGAACCGAGATATTATTTTAACTAGAGAAGATACAAGAATATTACAATTTCGCACGATCCTCTTTGAAGCCTAACTGGAACTTGATGCTGCTTACAATGGAGAAACTCTCTCACCCTCTCAGATGAAGTACTCTCTTCTTCTATTCGGCACTCAATAGAATCATATGGATCTATGAGCTGTTACAATTATTTATATAGATCTAGAGACAAATCCTAAGTTGATATCTTGTTATAATAGCTATTGGATTTTACATAAGAGATAACCCTACGATAGGAGCCTCATGATCTAACTTGAAGAGCAAGTTGGGCTTTTCGCGAATAACCCAGACTCAAGCCAAAAGCCCATCAGCACCGCGAACGGTCGACCGCACCAAGTTGACTGTCCTCCTTACGGGAGGACAATGTAAAGGGGTCAGTCTACCGCACCATGTTGCGGTCGACCGTAACCTCCTCCGCTGCTATCGCTGACCACTTCCTTCTTGCCTCTGCTCCGTCTCCATTCTTCTTGATCCCTTCATCGTCTTATCGTCTTCTTATCCAACATCATATGCAAGATATAAACCCAACAATCTCTACCTTGGGTTACATACGCATTAATCTATACCTGTGTGATTTAAAACTCTTCTAGACCTTTGTTCTCTTTGTAAACAACATGTTTCTATGGTTTTTTCTGCTAGTTGAACAAACCTCCACCTGTTTTCTTTCAACTGTATGCCCCCCTCAAGGGCACATCCCTGTAGATGTAATCATGGAGGTATCACCCTCCACACGAACTCCACCTACATCAAGGGTCTCTCCACCATCCAACGATATTCGAACGTTGCAGTTTCATGTCGGTAATTCTAGTGACGGCTTACTAGATAATGTTTTAGGAACAATGAGCTTCCATACACCAGGCCGAGTTTTCCTACTCTCACAAAGTTAGTAGAGGTTGTGCTGATCCTGCCCATTCCCCTCTTACTCTTCATTACCTTACGACAACTATCCCAAATTGTCAAAACTTTACCTCGAGCTGTGTACCTGCAGCCACGAGTATCATGAGTACCTAAGGATATAAGATTCTGCTGTATTGAAGGAATATGCATGACCTCTTCTAGTGTGAACCCTTTACCATCTGGCATCTCCAATTCAACTGTTTCCTCACCCATTACTTCACAAATCTCACCATTCCCCGTTCTTACACTACGGCCTATTGACGACTTGTAAGTTGAAAACATCTCCCTCTCGGAGCAAATATGAGAAGAACTTTCTGAATCAAGATACCAACTTGAATCCATGTCTGAAGAACTTGAAACAAGAAGACAATAATCATCATTATTACCTGACTCAGTTGCATTGACTATATGGGCTTGTTTCCCTTCTTTAGTAGCACTCTTCTGACTCAACCACTTGCGACAGTCTCTCTTGTAATACCCAAGTCCTCTACAATAATGGTAACTAATCTTACCCTTGTGTGCTGCATTCCTTTCAATTGAAGTATCACTATCCATCGCAAAGCACCCTGTAGAAATAGATCCTCCTTTATGAGTCTCCTTTCTCAGTTCATCTTCTTTCAAACCCTTAATCACCCCGGCTACTATAAGTGTTTCCTTGGATGACTTTCCGTGTAGCATGGTAGTTATCAAGTGATCATAAGAAGTTGGCAGTGAATATATCAAGTTGAAATCTTTATCCTCTTCACTAAGATCATCAACATTAATCGCCTTCAGTTCAGAAATTACCTTATTGAACTCCACAATATGATCTTGAAGATGGGTACCTTCCTTCATTGAGAACCTAAAACAGCTTCCTCTTCCAGTACATCTGATCTAGCAACGACGTCCCCGAATAGTCAGATTTGAGTCTTGCCAATAGACTTGCCGTACTTTTCTCCTCAATAATATTACACTTGACTTCTATAGCTAATTGCAATCGGATTAAACTCAAGGCCTTCAAATAAATCTCATCCCACTTCTCCTACTTTATGTCAGTTGACTTCTTCTCTTCTAGGTCAAGGTGCAAGTCCTTCTGAACCAAAACATATATCATACATGTCCACCTTCTATAGATTGAAGTTGATTTTACCGTCAAACCGCTTGATCTTCGTCTTTGATCTATCATCTCCAAGGAACTCGAACAAACCCACAAACTTGGTTGCTAGATACCAATTGTTAGGAATTTGAGGATTTTGTTGAGTCTTTGACACAATCAACACAAATCACCAAGCAAAACTAGATCGAACCAATCACATAAAGCACCCAAGAATTGTCCCTGTTGGGGCTTTCACCTTAATCTGGAGGAGGAAGAACCAAGATATTAATTCAACTAAAGAAGATACAAGAATATTACAATTCTCACCATGGCCGTCTCTCAAGCCTAACTGGAACTTGATGCTGCTTACAATGGAGAAACTCTCTCACCCTCTCAAATGAAGTACTCTCTTCTTCTATTCAGCACTAAACAGAATCATATGGATCTATGAGCCGTTACAATTGTTTATGTAGATCTAGAGACATACACTAAGTAGATATCTTGTTACAATAGCCATTGGATATTACTTAAGAGATATCCCTACAATAGGATGCACACGATCTAACTTGAAGAGTAAGTTGGGCTTTTCACGAATCAACCTGACTCTAGCCCGAAGCCCATCAGCGCCGCGAACGGCCGACCGCACCAACAAGACGGTCGACTGTCCTCCTTACGGGAGGACACTGTACAGGGCTTGGATGACCGCACCATGTTGTAGTCGACCGCAACATCCTCTGCTGCTACCGCTGACTATTTTCTTCTTGCCTCCACTCCGTCTCCAATCGTCTTGATCTCTCCATCGTCTTATCGTTTTCTTATCCAACATCGTATGCAAGACATGAACCCAATAATTCTTATTATTAAAAAAAACGCATGTGTACAGTGTTTGCAAGGGTCACAGATACTTGTTTCTTATCTCAAACATAAGTTGTTGGCTGTTTGTTGGCTGTTTGAGAGACTAGATGATCAATTTGTAATTGTAATTGTTGATTTATTGTCTGCGCAACGTGTGGGGGAAAAAGTATAAATATGATAAAATGCTTTACGAAAAGTCCAAAATGTTGTTTCGTGGTAAATCTTCTCTTTCCCATATTTTTTATCTTCTTTCAGAGTTTGTTTAATATTGTGTACTTGAGTTGTTATCTATATAATAAAACACAAAGAAAGCTATCAAGTGGCTCTCCTTCAATTCCCCCAAAAATCAAAGGCCCAGATCTAACCTTACAAAATATATTTTCCCTCCCAAAAGTTTCTCCCCAAAACTCAAATTCAAACCCCCCACCCAAAACAACTCCTATATTTATTTATTTTTTTTTTCTCTCTCTTTCCCTCCCTTTTCTATTCAAAAAATTAAGAAAATAAAATTTTAAAAATTTTTAAAAATTAAAAATTTAAAAACTAAACAAATTAAAAATTTAAAAACCTTTAAAATAATTCAAAAAATCAAAAAAAACCATATAATATATTTTTTCCTGGCCCCCCAAAAGTTTCTCATATAATATGTTTGCTACTTCAATTAATTTGCTGGACCTCTAAAACTATTTTATATGATCAAACAAGATGCACCGTTCCGAAGACGTGCCGTAGGCACGTGTCAACGGGCAAACCTAGTACTTTTTACAACCAACACGACTACATTTATTTCGAATAAATGATAAATGATGCATATGTTGTACTTTATCAATTTTAACTAGCTTAGCAATGTTATGACCACTATTTAAAATATAGCATAAGGAATTGAGCATATTCCATGTTCACCTTGGATAACTAAGGTGAAAAAAAATCGATAATTGCATGTTTAGGTTGACTTGACACTACCCCAACTTTAGTGAAGATGTACTACTAATTAAATGATCTGATTTCTTTTAATTAATATAATAATAAGTATTTCATTAAGAGGTTTTTGATTGGTTGTAAAAAAAGATCATGAGTATAAGATTACTGTAGAGAAAAAAAAAAAAAACCTGTGGAATTGAGTTCTAAAAAGTGCTTTGGTTGAATATAGATTTACTGTAACTGGAATAATTTTTCATGAAATATTAGATTTGTTTGAATTGTAAAAATAGTTTAGTGAAAGTAATATAAAGTACTTTTAAACTTTTGGTTTTATTTGAAATTAATCTCAATTAATTAGTTTAAAGTAATTAAACTAAATTCGTCTTAGTTAAATTAAATAAAAAATGAAATTAAAAAAACATAAATTAGGGGACTTTTAGTTATACTTTAAACAAAAATAAAACAAAAAATTGGCGAACTCAAATAAAAAAAATAAAAAAATATATAAAAAAAACAAAAAAAAAACAACCAAGTGGCTGGCTTTAGCACCGTCACATTTACCCGAAAAACCGATGCACTTTCGGGTGCGGGTCCGGGTCCGCTCAAAATATAACCGACCTGGACCCGGATCCGAACCCGGACCCGTTAAAAAATACCTCCAAACATATAGAATTTGAATAATATGGTTATAGGAATCTACATATAAAAGTAATTGTTGAAGATATGTGTAAATATAATATTAATTCTTGTACTTAAGTACAAAAAATGTTAGGATCGTAGGGTATAGGGTGCAAAAATATTTAAGTACAAATATTTATTCTCTACTACCGGACTCGATGGAATTTTTTTTTTTTAAACTAGGATCCGGACCCGGACCTATTCTTGCAAGTTCGGGTCCGAGTCCAATTTTTGGACCCGTGAGCAGTGGCGGAGGGAGTAAGAGAGTAGGGGGGACATTTGGGATCCCAAAAATTTTGTAAAACCCCCTAACATAGACCAAAATTTTTATTTGCGCCCCCCCCCCCCCCCCCCCCCCCCCCAGTTAAAAAAAAATTGGTACCCCCAAGTCAATCCACCTCTTATTAAAGGCTCAAAATAGTGGTATGAGCTTTGGGCTAAAAATTAACAGTGATACTTATTATTTGATCTGTGTAATCATTGGATAAAATTTTGAATAAGAAACTAGTGGGTACACAAGTTACAAGTATATTTATTCATTTGAGTCGTATCTCTTAGCCTCTAGTATTATGACAGTATAAATAGTGTAGTATGATTATTGATTAGTATTACTCTTACCAAATTTAGAGTACAACTGTACAAGTGCGAAAAAATACATGATACTAAAAATATAAATCCGAATATTTATTTTGATTGTAATTTTATTTTGTTCCAATTACTTTAATTCTTCAAAACAAAAGTAAAGTAAGAGATTTTCGACAATAATTATGTCGATGCCGGGAAAAAAAAATTTTGGGACCCCCATTTTGATTTGTTTGGCTCCGCCACTGCTCGTGAGGTACCGGGTCCGAGTCCGGGTAGTGGAAGACCCGACCCGATAGGAGCAGATACCAGCTATAGCTGGCTTTGTGTGAAATGTGGTACTTTTAGTCCCATATCGGCCAAAGAAAGATGAGAGTGAGGGTTTAAATAGAGTTTTGTAGATTACATGGTAGTCAAAAGAAATAATGAGGGGTTTAATCTCAATTAAGTTAGTGTTAATTTTAGTTGTGTTAATTATTCAGGGGTTAATCTGTAATTAAAAGAATCTGAGTTATTTTGTTGGGTGCTGGCAAATCAGTCCCCACGTCGGCTTGGAGAGAGGAGGTTTCTTTGTTTAAATAATAGTGTGTGTAAATTATAGGGGGATAATAAAAAGGAAAACCCAGAGTTTGGACAGAGAGAGAGAGAGTGACTGGAAAAATAATTAAAAAATGGAGAACTGACAAAATTTGTGCACTACTGACTCCAAGTGCCAGACAATATTATATTCTTATGTGAGAAAGCAAGTATCAGATTCAAATGACAATTTTAAAATGTACTAAAAATACAAGGGGGCCCATTAATAATAGAAGTTCGTATGACCCAAGTCAACTTAATTACATATATACTTTATTAGTAATCATACTCAAGACTTAAAAATGAAGTCCATGCCTTGTTGTTTCCAGGAATCAAGTCTTCTCAATGCCCTGATCTTCTTAGACTTTGAAGCCTTCCGTTCTATCTCTACAAATAAAGCACAAAATTTGTACAATTTCAACTCATCCAAAAATCTAGTACTAGATCTACTGCATTATGGGAAAGGTAAGAAGTAGATACCAATAGGTCTCTTATATAGTCCAAACTAAATTCTCAATTGTTAAGCCAATACTAACTATTTCATATGTTTAATGGATACATTGCAGCAAAAAATGGTGTTGAAGCTCACATTGGAAAGCACCAAGAAACAAGCAAAAGCTCTCAAAACTGCTGTTGGATTGCCTGGTACTGTAACTTCATGTTTGTTTTGTTGCATTTGTAATTTTATCATTTCATTTTGCTTAATTTCAAGTACCGATGAAATTCAATACGATCATAATTTCAACTGCAGCATCAGAAGAACTAGCAATATAAATCTAACTACCGTAGTTGGAGTTGCATGATAGTTCTAATTTAATCAAACTAAGGGTGTAGAATACAGTCAAAGTTATGCAGAACAAACAGTTAAATCTTCTCCTCTCTTCAGGTGTCACATTTGCACAAGTCGAAGGTGACAATGTTGTCGTTGTTGGGGAAGGGGTTGATGCAGTGGCACTCACAATGACGCTTCGGAAAAAGATGGGCTTTGTGGAGTTGGTCAGCGTATCAGCATTGGAAGAGAAGAAAGAAAAGAAGAAATAAAAGAAAGAGAAGAAAGAAGAGAAGAACTCACAAATGACAATGCAACCACAACCATACATGTATCACTCAGACTAGGGACCTCTACTATAATGACGTGTTGCATTATGAATCTTGTTGTATTATGTAGACGAAGAAGATTAGGTTGATTATCAGGAGTAGTATTGTTTCGAATTGTTTTTACTAATTTTGCTTATTTGTCCTAAGGAAAGCTTGATAGTTTGATGGAAGATACTGAGACGAAAAGAGGGAGAATCAAAATTTTTGTTATTTTCATGATAGTGTAAACGGGTTTTCAATTGAGTAATGTGCTCGTGTAGTGCAAAAGGTGTCAACGCACGATTAGTACTTATGAGAGGAACAATTCAAAATTCAAATGAAATAAAATTTTGGCATTTGTGTTGCACAAAAATTGTGCATGCTAATTGAGTTTATATTGGTTTAGAATCTTGGATTAGATTCATGGATAGTGGTTTACTAGAGATCTGAAAGTTTTATAAGCTTCAAAAGGAAAGAAAAAGACTCAATAAAAATATTCATCATCCACCTAGATCAATCAGTATTTTTTTTGTGAGATCAATCAGTATTGCTATTACATATTTAGACTACTCCTGATAAATTTTTGAGTCTGAAGCCAGGTTCGAGTGTCTGATTCAAAGATCAAGTACAGCTAGACCAAAACTTAATCATTGCTCGATACAAGAGTAACGCATTCAGGACATCACTAAGATATCGTTAGTGAAATGATCTCTCTGCTTTTAAAGGCAAAACTGTAGCACTTAACAATTAACTCTATCCATGCAATGATCAAGAGTAACCTTTACCATCTCATTTTCAATTTTGTATAATAAGTTGGTAATGTTGAAATATAGTAAGAATAAACCTGTATATTCTGTTTCATTCATATTAAGAAACATATTCCCTCAAATCTATCTCCTTAATCTTCTTCTCAATTTATTGTATCCCTTCTCCAAGAATATAATATATATATAAAAAGGTACACAGTAGAAGAAAATACAACAAGAAGAAATATGATTTTTTTTTTTTCAAATCTGATTTCAATATGGTATCTGAGCCTAAAAATATTCTAGGCTAGGTGAAGAAGAAGAAGAGGAAGAAGAAGAAGATCTTGATCCCTCTTCTTCTTCTTGTTGATCCAATATCCCCATCGAAGATTCCAATCCCATCGTCCTCCTGTCGAAGATCCCGATCCTGTCGAAGATCCATATTCCCGTCGTCCTCCCGATCCCGATCCCGATCCCGATCCCGATCCCGTCGAAGATCAGCCAGCACCACAAAGCCTCGAATCTCAATGCCCTGTCGTGCACACCATCACGAACTCTTGCTGTGCACCGCAACCAAACGCCAACCTCGACCTAGCTCCTGCACTGTCATTGCCTTCACCCTCACCACACCGCATCTCGCTGCCTCTCTATCACCGAGCTTCATCGCCGTCGTCGACATCCCGTGGCACCGTCGCAGACCCGTAAGCCTAAACCGAATGGCGCCGTCGATCCCCCGCAAGCCCAAATCGAACAATGCTACTTTCTTCTTCTTCTCCTTTTCTATTTGATTGGGTAAATTTGTCAACACAGATCTCATACCCATCCTGCAAATTCGACCCACAAAGCAGTCTCCTCATTGGTTCTTCTTGGTTGTTTGTTATTGTGCCCGCATGCTATTTGGTGTTTGGATCGGAGGGTGTTGCTTGTTGTGTTGTTGTTAGTGCTTATTGGATTGAACCCAAACCCGACCCAAACCAATTAATCGTTTCTATTCTCACGCCGACCCGCCGCCACTGATGCCGTCCCTCTCGCTGATCGGATCTTTTGTCACAATCACACCATGGGACAAACTGATGGATCTTCGAACACTAAGGATAGTACACCAATTATTGTACAATCCGACAATTCTGGTTTTAATGTTGGGTAACTCTTGATGAAACCAACTATGATGTTTGGACTCAGTTGATGGAGATGTATATTGATGGACGTGAAAAGACCCAATATATTCTGGGAAAGAGCACAGTTCCTGTTAAAACCGATGCTGCATATGACAAATGGTATGTTGATAATCAAAAAGTTAAAGGTTGGTTATTGATGTCCATGAAACCCAAGATTATGGAGTGATACATTTGGTTACCTACTGCTAGTGATGTTTGGGATGCCCTTCCAAAGGCATTCTATGATGGAATCGGTGAGGTTCAAGTATTTGCTCTAAACTAGAAAGCCTTCTCGGCAATGCAAAATGACGGGTTACTCTCCATTTATTATGGAGAATTAAATGAGATTTTTCAAGAGTTGAACCACCGTGACAAGGTAATCATGAAGAATCCTGATGGTGTTGAACTATATCAGAAATCGATCGGGCCTTGCAAGTTCATATCTTCTTGGCAAGATTGGATGCTGAGTTTGAACAGGTTCGAGGCGAAACCTTGTGAAAGGATCCCGTTCTTGATCTTGAGGAATCCTATGCAAATGTCCAACGTGAGTTCGCAAACAAGCACCATGAACAATTTCTTAGCACCCTCTGATGCAGCTGCAATGGTAGCTCAGAAATGTCCTTCAAAAAGTCACCTGGGTCGATCTGGACCAAAACTATCTTATTAGACGAGGAAGTATACCCATTGTGGCAAGATTGGTCACACAAATGCTCGATGTTATGAGATTATTGGATACCCGGAGATCTGGAATCATAACAGGGATACTCGAAAGAAGAATTGCAACCAATCCACTGTCATCATTGGAGTTACTGATGGAGCTGAGAAGAGTGTTGGACAAACATCTACATTAGTTACAGCTGCAGGTAATGATGGTAAGGTCTTTAATATTTCTACCTCTGTTTTGAATAATGCAAAGAAAGCCAATAAACAAATCGTAGTGCCTGTTCAGTGAAGTGAAGTTCTGCCTCCCACCTCTGTGAGATTGGAGCTTAGGTGAGCCCATCACTGAACTAGCACTCGATCCACCTTTCCCTGCTCCCTCCCCGTGTCCATTAACGCTCCTGCCCAGAGCAAAGAAAAGGCGATCTTCGGTTTCTTTCTCAATTCCACCTTGCCCCAAGCCAAGAATCAGAAAGCGCGAAAACCGTCTGTCGAGAAGAATGGAAGTGATTGACACGGGAGCTCCTCTAAGTGTTCCAGTTGGCGGAGCTAATTGATTCGAGTGCTACCGATCATATGACTTTTGATTCTAGACAAGTCCAAACTTTACAACCATCCACCAAATCTAGAGTGTCCATTGCTAATGGAGATCCTACCATCTTTACTGACGAGGGTTTGATATCTCTCACAGAAAACCTAACCTTAGATACTGTGATCGTTGTGCCCTCCTTGAATTTTAATCTATTATCTGTTGCTCAAATAACTACTGCTTTACACTGTATTGTTATTTTTTGGCCATCTTATTGTGTGTTTAAGGATATTCGGACTCACAAGACGATTGGTTATGGGGTTAGACACTGAAAGCTCTACTACCTGGATATGGTATCTGAAAGTTCAAGCAAGTTAACTCAAGCTCTATTTGTGGAAGGAGCTGAGGGGAGAGAAAGAAATTAGAGATTTGGCTATGACATCGACGTCTAGGGCATGCTTCTTTTGGTTATTTGAATAAATTATTTTCAAGTTTATTTTAGAAGATAGATGTTTCTAATTTTCGGTGTGATGTGTGTGAACTAGCAAAAAGTCACCATGTCTCTTTTACTGCAAATCTAAATAAAACTCTCTCTCATTTATGATTATTCATTCTGGTGTTTGGGGTCCCTCCAAAAACACTATTTTTGGAGGAGCAGAATATTTTGTGACATTTATTGATGACTGTACTCATATGACTTGGATTTGTTTGATGAAGTCTAAAGTGACGTTAGTGGTTTATTTTAGAAATTTCATAAGTAGGTTATGACTCAGTATAAACCACTGATTCAAGTTCTTAGGAGCGATAATGACGGCGAGTAACTTAGTTTAAACCTGCAACAATATTTTGTATTACACGGGATTGTTCACCAGACTACATGCTCGTATATACCTCAACGGAATGGAGTTGCAGAAAGAAAAAATAGGCACTTGCTCATGGTGGTCCATGCTTCCCTGATTCATGGTAATATGTCACTCATGTATAGGGGAGAAGCTCTTACTTCTGCTACGTACTTAATCAACAGTTCTCTATAGTATCCTAAATTTTATCACGCCATTTTAGGCATTCACTGAAGCGGTGAATGCACCAACAGTCGTCAACTTGCCACCTCGTGTGTGAAGTTCAGACTCTTATCTATGACGAAGTGATTATCATTCAGAGGGAACAATTGGATAAAAGGGAGAAAATCTTGATGTAAACAGTGACGATCACTCGAATGAAGATTTAGTTGAGGGGGAAGACCCCTACGAGGAACTGCAATCGGTGTCGAACCTCCTCAAAGATGAGCCATTGGGATCATCGCTAGTGTCCTCTCCACCACCAGCATCGTCAGTGTAACGCCCCAAATCCCAAATACACTGAATTCGAAATGTTCTACAGGATCTTTCCACTTTATTTAGCACAATTTTACAAGGAAATTTGAACTTTTCACTTTACATCAGAGTTTACATGAATACATTACAATTTACACTGCACAGCGGAAGTAAACTTTACAATAATGAAACAAATGTACAACAACATTGAATAATCTTTATGCATCTGTTCCTCTTTAATCTTTATTATGCCATTTACCTGCATATAAAACTGTGGGTACGTCAGTTTATTCAACCGACGATCATTATACACGGTCATCCTCTCTATGCTGGAAATAGTATAACTTATTTTCCATATTTAGCAAACACAAACTTGTCACATTTCAAACTAAGGGACTACCCTATTGATGTCGTGTTGTGATTGTGCACTTAGTCCTTAATGCAGTTAATTATGTTACACAACACTAATGCGCACTTGTTCGGATTCTATGCATCCCATACTACATAGGTCCGAGAGCAAGCCCTTAATCGTCCTTCATCTTTGTAGGGTTCAATCCCTCGTTATGACTTAATCTACTACTATAATTACGGTAGGTATCTTAGATGATCTATGAGTACAAGCACGTGTACAGAAAACCTGGAGGGGAATCCCACGTCATGTCACGACGCATCGTGAAGACAGCCTGTGGCAATTTCAGCCTCCTTCATGGCACACAATCCTCTTGCAGTCACCAAACATCCCACAAGCGTCGTCACCGGGACGGTACCCTGGAGCAGTATCCACGTCATGTCACGACGCATCGTGAAGATAGCCCGTGAATACTCTCACGCCGCCAATCCAATGGCCCTCATACTCGTGTTTTTCTCCTACTTTCATCACGTCTCCGCTATGTACTAATCCTTAGTTTTTATCAAAATCATGAACAAAAATCAAAGCTCTAGAGTTAGCCTCTCCACTAAACCGGACTTATTCATTCATTTCAACATGACCAACCTTGGTCTTTCTTTTCAATTTTCATTTCATTTATTTCCAAATGCCGGGGGAGACTTAGCTACTCTTTTTGTTTCAATTTTCAATTCACAATTTTCAATTTGAGCATTTTCAACTCATAAATTCCCATGTTGAGTCATCATACTCAAAAGTATTTCTCTTTTCAAATCATGATTTCTAATTCGTTCAAATAGTCCATAACTATACATGAATTTCAATTATTCATCATGTAACTCATGAAGTATTATTTTCACATAAAAAACCCACATCACTAATTATTCAATCAAAGGTGAACATTTACACTTCATAATTTCCACACTATTCTCAGATGAGAATAATTTGCATCACATCACACAATATAATTTTTTCTTGCCACATTAATTTTCTAGTCCTTCATTTCAAGTCATTTTTACAAGATATAATTTCACAAGGAATATCAATGTAGAACCATAGTTCTATTTCCACATTTAGTCACAAATTATACTTTATTTCATGTAAATAATTCCCAAATTATTTTTAATAAGTCCTACATATTTTTAGAAGAATAATCATATTTTTTCCACAATTTTTTGATCATCAAAACATTAAAAAAATAAGTTTTTCCAATCTTGTCGAGGGCAAGATTCGAACCCAGAACCACAGAGAACACAGCCGAAGGCACAGGCCACTAGGCCATTTGTGCCAACGGTATAAAAGGAAGGCAGAGAGTATTTAATGCTCTCGGTCGCTGATTCTTATGCTTTAAAAATTCATGAAACAAAATATAGTGCCACATGGATTCAAACCAGCAACCTTAGACCGAAGGCTATTGTAGCGATCAGAGCCGTCCCGACCACATGAGCTACGTGCTCAAGTTGTCAAGAACGCAACTCAAAGCTCATTTGAACGGATTCACTCTGTTATTAAAACGTCTCGATGTTCACTAGTCCTCATTTCACTTTACTTTTATAAAAAATACTGTAAAATTCCAAATTGATTATTTCTTGTCTAATTTACATATCAGTATGAAAAAAATAATTTTTTCAACAATTAAAACATATTTTCATACAATTAATCCGAATTCGACCTCATAACTACCACATTCTTCATTTCGACATTTATTAACAAATAATACCACTAATATCTTTATTAGCAAACTTCACATTAATTCTCTGTTTTTAACCTTTTACCAAACATACTAATCTATATCTTAATTCATTTATTTCAATATCATACAATGATCCATTTAATCACATGAAGTAGCATTGCCAATCTACTAACTTTGTGTATATAATTTGTGATGTAGATAATGAGACTTTCTTTAACAATCCATGGTTATAATTAATCCATACAAACTTAAATTTTTACTAATCAAATCACATACAATTGCACACCACATTCCAATCAATTCATAGGTCATTTTTTCAATTAAAAGTGTACTCTTATTAATATTTTTCATGCTTCATTCATTCAATTTAACCTAGCATGCATCCCTAATTAGAAATATAGAAAATTTACCCACCTTGTATGGAGAGAAAAAATACAACTAGCAATCCCTAGACGAATGTCCTTGCGACGAATTGCTCCTCCTTGAACACGTGCACACAAGCCTCCAAGCACACCCAAACAACCCGAGAGCTCCTCCTTCCTTGATGCCGGCCTCTCCCTCTCCTAGTTGCAAGCAAAAATCCCACACACTCTCAATCTTTTAACTCACACAATCACTACTAGATAGAGTATTTTAGACTATAGATTTGTAGAAAGTAATAAGCACAAGAATGACTAGCCATGGAGGGGGTATTTATACTAAAATCTTGATGGAATGGAGGGCTGGGATCAAGTAAGTGGTTATAAGATGGAGGGCTAAGATGAAAGTAGGAGTTACATTAACTACCCACAACCAAGTAACCACCAAGCATGATCTCCACTCAAATTTTTGGTTTCCCTCCCAAAAGAAGCAATCCGGCCATCAAAGCACTACAAAAGAAAGTAGATTTCCCGGTGCTTTTTGACGTCTTTACCGGCATTTTTTTACGCCGGTGAAACATTCACCGGCGTTTACAATAGCGCCGGTCCGAATGCCGCCGAATCGAGCGTCGCTGAAAGAAAGGGGTCTTCACCGGCGGTTTTCCTGGGCGTCGGTAAATGTGAAACCTACACCGGCAGCCTAAAAATGCCGGTGTATTGGGTCCTCTGAGTGCCGTCTTTTACTTCCAATATACATTCACCGGCGGCTATAAACCGCCGGTGTTCATCAATTTACCGGCGTTTACAGAAACGCCGGTGTAGAATGAACGTTCACCGGCATTCTATGACCGCCGGTGTACGTCCGTTTATGGCTGCCCGCTTTTCCCTACTCACAAGCTCCGGCGTGACCAAAAACGCCGGTAAACCGAACTACACCGGCGTTTTATCAAACGCCGGTGTTCCTTTTTGTCCTTACAACTGGCAGTGTTCACCGGCGTCTAGCGGCATACACCGGCGTTTGTGTGACCGCCGGTCTATCGCACACTGCAACTAATTCAATAGATAGATCGGTGTTTTATAAAAATCCGGTAGCTATGCCCGTTTGTATTCCTTTCTCCGTTTTCCGTTCGATTTCAATTCACAATTTCTTTTACAAAACCTGTAAACTAATTCATAACTACTGATTCAACCAATTTCATTTCATATTAATGCGCAAATGACAACCAAACACAAGAAATATAATAAAGTTTAACACGTGTCATATCCAAATATCTCAACAAACTAATTAACAGTGTCATAATCACAACCAAATTCACCGCAAAATTAACAGTCATAATCACAACCAAATTAATAGACCGACGAACAACCCAAATATCTCAACATCCCAAATATCTCAAGTCTGACAAATATTCCAACTAAACCGCCTGACATAACTCTCATCCAAAAAAAACAGTCTGACATAATAGCAAGGAGGACATAAGAACAATCATACAGCAAGGACACAAGAACAGCAAGGAGGACCACGGATTCATACCCTCGAGGAGCTTCAGTTCTGATCATCAGAATTTTCTTCATCTGGGCGACCGCTCTGTGAACAAAAAAAAACAATAGTTTAGTTCAACAGTATACCACAATACAGAATATACATATTTTTTGAACTTGCAAAAAAAATCTAACTGTATCTTAAATTATAAGATCAAAGTGCCAATTGCAAATGGAATTGTTGATGATATATAGAGAGGTAAAATAATTACATTGCAATGCTAAAAATCCGGTACTTAATTTTGTTTTTTAAATATATCTAAAATAACAAAACAAATGAAAATTCAGTATCTAACTTGAAAACTCTATATTATCTCCCTTGATTGGGAATATCCACTACCTACAACAGTAAAACAAATAAAAATTCAGTATCTAAGCATCTCTTTCATGGACTGTTCAGACAATCCATGAAACTGTCATCGTGGACGGAAACCAAATATAAGAAAAATAAGATAGGGCTCATATCAAGTGTATTTTTAGGGAACTATCATCGTGGAAGGAAACCAAATATATATAGAAGCCAGAAATGGAAACAGAAAGGAGAAAGGTAGAGACTTTGGATACACCAGGCTAACATAGCGGCATTTTCCTCATCTCTCTCTCATCCCTTGTTTCCTTTCAGCACATGAACACAAAGAGACATCAGCAACAACAGCAAGAGCGACAAGAACGCAATAATAATAAATTATTAGGAACAAGATGTCTCTATATGGGTTTCCAGATCTCCACTCGAGCCCACTCTTTCTAATCACCGCCCAATTAAGAACATAGACAACATCCACTAAACAATCCAATCATAGCCCAGTCAAAATTTGCCATCCTAGATCCAATCATAGCCCAGATAAAAAAACCATTTTTGGCCGAAGATTGCAATCAGGTTACATTAACAGTATCTGAAAATGAAAATTTCTCCACTATCTGAGCTTATATGTTGCTCTCCAACTATATCGCAAAACCCAAGTGTTGTGCATATCCGGCCGGAGGCCTGTGGCATACGTACCTATATACCATCCTCAGTTCAAAGTGTACCCATTTTTGGTATCAAAACAAACATGCCAAGAAGACAATCAGGTGCATGATATGAGCTTCACTAACAGTTAAGTGAAAATAGGACCAAAAAAATAGCCTTAGAAGACCATCAGGTTTGTGAAGTAAGCTTCACTAACAGTGAAAGAAACTGGGGATGCTATGCAGCATACTTTGTTTGGAAATGAACCCATTTTGTGTTAAGAAAACCATTTTTGGCCGAAGATTGCAATCAGGTTACATTAACAGTATCTGAAAATGAAAATTTCTCCACTATCTGAGCTTATATGTTGCTCTCCAACTATATCGCAAAACCTAAGTGTTGTGCATATCCGGCCGGAGGCCTGTGGCATACGTACCTATATACCATCCTCAGTTCAAAGTGTACCCAGTTTTGGTATCAAAACAAACATGCCAAGAAGACAATCAGGTGCATGATATGAGCTTCACTAACAGTTAAGTGAAAATAGGACCAAAAAAATAGCCTTAGAAGACCATCAGGTTTGTGAAGTAAGCTTCACTAACAGTGAAAGAAACTGGGGATGCTATGCAGCATACTTTGTTTGGAAATGAACCCATTTTGTGTTAAGAATACCATTTTTGGCCGAAGATTGCAATCAGGTTACATTAACAGTATCTGAAAATGAAAATTTCTCCACTATCTGAGCTTATATGTTGCTCTCCAACTATATCGCAAAACCCAAGTGTTGTGCATATCCGGCCGGAGGCCTGTGGCATACGTACCTATATACCATCCTCAGTTCAAAGTGTACCCATTTTTGGTATCAAAACAAACATGCCAAGAAGACAATCAGGTGCATGATATGAGCTTCACTAACAGTTAAGTGAAAATAGGACCAAAAAAATAGCCTTAGAAGACCATCAGGTTTGTGAAGTAAGCTTCACTAACAGTGAAAGAAACTGGGGATGCTATGCAGCATACTTTGTTTGGAAATGAACCCATTTTGTGTTAAGAAAACCATTTTTGGCATACGTACCTACATACCATCCTCAGTTCACAGTGAACCCATTATTTGGTCAAATTCAATTGCCAAGACGACAATCAGATGCATGAAAATAAGCTTCACCAACAATAAAACACAATGGGTTCACTTCAACAACAGCAACAATAGCAAGAGGGAACCAAATATAGAACAATTGGGTTTTGAATGGAGATTGTAGTCATAGATCAATTCTTCATAGAAGAAAAATACGAATAGGGCTCATAGCAAGTGTAGTTTTAACTGGAATTGTCATCGTGGAAGGAAACCAAATATAGAATCCAGAAAGAGGAATGGTAGAGAATGAGGATACACCAGGCTAACATAGCGGCATTTTCCTCATCTCTCTCTCATCCCTTCTTTCCCTTCAACACATGAACACAAAGAGACATCAGCAACAACAACAAGAGCGACAAAAACAACAATAATAATAAATCATTATGAAGAAGATGTCTCTATATGGGTTTCTAGATCTCCACTCGAGCCCTCTCGTTCTAATCACAGCCCAACTAAGAACATGGACAACAGCCACTGAACAATCCAATCACAGGCCAATCCAAATTGGCCATCCTGGATCTTAATGAAATAAGCTTCAGTAGTAGTAAAAGAAGATGGGGATGCTAGCAGCAAACTCAGTTTGGAAGTGAACCCTTTTTTGGTTAAAAAATCATGCCAAAGATGGCAAACAGGTTACTTTAACAGTATCTTGAAATGAAAATTTCCATTAATGCCTCAGTTCACAGTAAACCCATTTATTATCAAAAAAACATGGCAAGAAGACAAGCAGATGCATGAAATGAGCTTCATTAACAGTGAAAGAGGATGGGGATGCTAGCAGCATACGCAGTTTGGTGGTGAACCCATTATTTGATCAAAAGATCATGCAAAAGAGGGCAATCGGCAGGATACCTTAACAGTAAGTTAAAATGAAAATTTCCATTAACTGAGCTTAATTATATGTTGCTCCACTAATTGTTGTGCCCAACTAAATCTAAAACCAACTTGTTGTCCAAATCATAGACCATTTTGGCGTACGTAGGTATAGCATCCTCAGTTCACAGTGAACCCATTTATTATCAAAAAAACATGGCAAGAAGACAAGCAGATGCATGAAATGAGCTTCATTAACAGTGAAAGAGGATGGGGATGCTAACAGCATACTCAGTCTGGTGGTGAACCCATTATTTGATGAAAAAATCATGCAAAATAGGGCAATCTGCAGGTTACCTTAACGGTACCTTAAATTGAAAATTTACATTAACTGAGCTTAAGTATATGTTGCTCCAGTAGTTGTTGTGCCCAACTAAATCTAAAACCAACTTGTTGTGCAAATCACAGACCATTTTGGCGTACGTAGCTATAGCATCCTCAGTTCACACTAAACCCATTTAGTATCCAAAAAACATGCCAAGAAGACAAGCAGATGCATGAAATGAGCTTCATTAACAGCGAAAGACCATGAAAATTTCCAGTATCTAAGCATTTATTTTTCTATTAATTCTTCATCCCAACTAAACCATTCAAGTTAAGGAAATCAAGATGCATCTATCTGAAAAATATGCTAAGCTTGGAAAATAAGGGAAATCAAGAGATGATACCGAAGAGAGCGAGAGAGAGAGCGGAGGAGGGAAATCGAAAATGACGAATAAGGCTCATAGCAAGTGTAGTTTTAACTGGAATTGTCATCGTGGAAGGAAACCAAATATAGAAGCCAGAAAGAGGAATGGTAGAGAATGAGGATACACCAGGCTAACATAGCGGCATTTTCCTCATCCCTCTCTCATCCCTTCTTTCCCTTCAACACACGGACACATAGAGACATCAGCAACAACAGCAAGGATGACAAGAACAACAATAATAATAAATTATTATGAACGAGATGTCTCTATATGGGTTTCCAGATCTCCACTCCAACTCGTCTCTTTCTAATCACAGCCCAATTAAGAACAATTGGTCACAGTCACTTTTAAAGAAACATATATGCTCAGATAATGGAAATTTTCATTTTAAGATACTTTTAAAGTAACCTGATTGCCATCTTCGGCATGATTGCCATCCTCATCTTCTTTTACTGTTAATGAAGCTTATCTTATGCATCTGATTGTCATCTTGGCATGTTTTTTATAACAAAATGGGTTCACTGTGAACTGAGGATGCTATAGGTACATATGCCAAAATCCTCCGGATATGCACAGCAATTGGGTATTAGATTTAGTGCAGCGATGGACAGGGCTCATATCAAGTATAATATTACGGACTGTCATCGTGGAAGGAAACCGATTTAATATATAACAAGAGGGGATGGTAGAGAATGAGGATACACCAGGCTAACATAGCGGCATTTTCCTCATCTCTCTCTCATCCCTTCTTTCCCTTCAACACACGGACACATAGAGACATCAGCAACAACAACAAGAGGGGATTGGTCCAACAAAAAGTATAGATTATAATAAACGAGATGTCTCTATTTGGGTTTTCAGATCTCCACTCCAGCCCTTTCTTTCTAATCACAGCCCACTTAAGAAAATTAGATTTAGTTGGGCTCAAGAATTAGTAGAGCAACATATAAGCTCAGGTACTGTTAAAGTAACCTGCAGATTGCCATCTTTGGCATGATTTTGTAACAAAAAATGGGTTCACTGTGAAACTAAGTATGCTGCTAGCATACCAAAATCCTCCAAATCAGTACAACAACGCGGCTGAACAAACCTTATCAGCAGGTCATACTATGTCATCTAAGCATGTTATGTGTCAAAGTGGGATTGGTAATACAATGCATGAACGACACGTATTAGTTGTTTGTGAGTATGCAATAGGGTGCAGCTATGAACAGGGCTCATATCAAGTGTAGTATTACGGACTGTCATCGTGGAAGGAAACCCATTTAATATATAAGCCATATATGGAGCCAAAAAGAAGGATGGTAGAGACTTTGGATACACCAGGCTAACATAGCGGCATTTTCCTCATCTCTCCCCTCATTCCTTCTTTCCCTTCAACACACGGACACATAGAGACATCAGCAACAACAACAAGAGGGGAATAGTCCAACAAAAAGTATAGATTATAATAAACGAGATGTCTCTATTTGGGTTTCTAGATCTCCACTCCAGCCCTTTCTTTCTAATCACAGCCCACTTAAGAAACATAGACGAAATACTTATAGACGACACCCACAATGCACACTCACAAACACTAGTACGTGTCTTTCATGCATTCAAGACCATAATCTCTTTAAAAAAACCAATTTAAATACTTACCCTGGGTGGGACTTGGGACTGCTGCCCTATTAAATTGGCCATTTGTTCTTGGAGGAGTGCAACTTGTGCCTTTAAGGCAGTCATCTCCTCGTCGTGATTGCCACTTGAACTAGATAGACTCCGTCCAAATAGCCGCGAGGGGGTTGGTCCCAGGCCCATACCACGGACACGCCCATGCCTTTCCTTTCCCCTAACATCGGTCAAGGCAACTCTCTGCCGGGTACGCCAATCTGGGCGTGGCGCCGCAGGGTCCGAATCTGAAGCAGAGGAGATTTCATCATACCTTTTCCGAGCATTAGTCTGTAAAAGGACATAACAATCAGAGTTAAAAGCAGATGAGATTTCGACTCCTCATTAGATATTAGTTCACAAATTACCAGAATCCGTGCTGCCTCAGGGTTCGCATACGTCCCATCCTTTGATTTGTGGGTGGCATCAAAAAAGTCAATGTCCCCAAACTCCGTAGGCCCCCCCAAATCTTCTGCCTATATATTAGTAAGATGAAATGGTTATAAACAAATAACTGTAAGTAAAAAATTGTTCAATACTATTGCGCCTACCAATTCTTCCCAAACCAGAGCGAAGCTCTGTGTACCAGCGGTGTGCAGCACTAGCTGCTTTGACCGACTGGCAGCTCCCACCTCCGCCCTTGTCTGTACATGCCACAATGAAGTTAACAGAAAAATTCATTATAGCCGCCATACAACCACATACTCATTAGATTTTTGTGTGTTTAATGTAAATACCTGACCGATCGCCGAACTCCAGTAGTGCACAAGAAATTGCCAATCCAAAGGCTCCACATTTTCTGGCACATTCACTGCATTCTCCTCCTCTGAAAGCTCTTTGTTATAAAACTTCGACTTCAATTCACTCTTGTGGTCCCTCCACTTCTTGGAGAGTGACTTTTCAACCCAAGGAGTAAGGGCGTCGGCGAACGAGAAGTATTGCTGCAAAATTCATTACCCATCACTAATAATACATATTTCAATAATAATTTTTCGCCGACCAATTATGTATTTTAGATGAGAAATACCTTGATTGTCGTAATAGCAGTGGCTTTTGTGGTGGTTGGCACCTTCGGCCAACTCTCGTATGACAAAGGAAGTATGCGGGGGTTCCTTGCTATAACCCCAATGAATGAAGAAAATTTGCTGGCGTTGTCGCCAACCGGTTGCCCAACATCGTTCGCCTCCACCTCGATCCTTTCATCATTCTGAAGCCTCCAGACATTCGTCATCTTAGTCCGCCCACGATGTTTTTTGACAGTGGGCGGCGTGCTACCCTCACCTTCTTCTGTTTGACTGCCACTATTATGTAGTGGCTGCTCATCCCCATGGCTCTCGTTACCATCATTTATATTTGACCTCTTTCCACGCCTCGGCATGTTGTACCTGTCAAGGATTCAAATACACACATGCCAAGAAGACAATCAGATGCTTGAAATCAGCTTCATTAACAGTGAAAGAAGATGAGGCCTAGGCTAGCAGCATACTTAGTTTGGAAGTGAACCCATTATTTGGTTAAAAAATCATGCCAAAGAGGGCAATCAGGTAACTTTAACAGTATCTTAAGTCTGAAAATTCCCATTATCCGATCTTATATGTTGCTCTACTAATTCTTGAGCCCAACTAAATCTAAAACCCAATTGTTGTGCATATATATCTGGAGGATTTTGGCATACAGCTATAGCATCCTCAGTTCACAGTGAACCCATTTAATACCAAAAAAACATGCCAAGAAGGCAATCAGATGCATGAAATAAGCTTCATTAACAGTAAAAGAAGATGAAAATTCTAGCAGCATACTTAGTTAGGAAGTGAACCCATTTTTTGTTAAAAAATCATGCCAAAGATGGCAAACAGGTTACTTTAACAGTATCTTCAAATGAACATTTTCATTATCTGAGCATATATGTTGCTCTACTAATTCTTTAGCCTAACTAAATCTAAATCCCAATTGTTCAGCATATCCGGAGGATTTTGGCATACGTAGCTATAACATCCTCAGTTCACAGTGAACCCATTTTGGTTAAAAAAACATGCCAAGATGACTATCAGATGCATGGAATAAGCTTCTTTAACAATAAAAGAAGATGAAATTTCTAGCAGCATACTTAGTTTGGAAGTGAACCCATTTTTGGTTAAAAAATCATGCCAAAGAGGGCAATCTGCAGGTAACTTTAACATTTTCTTGAAATGAAAATTTACACTATTTGAGCATATATGTTGCTCCACTAATGGTTGTGCCCAACCCAATCTAAAACCCAATTGTTGTGCATCGTCAGTTCACAGTGAACCCATTTTATATCAAAAAAACATGCCAAGAAGACAATCAGATGCATGAAATCAGCTTCATTAACAGTATAAGAACATGAAAATTTCAACATGCATCTATCAGGAAAAAATGCTAAGTTTCAAAAATTAGGGGAATCAACAGATGATACCGAAGAGAGAGAGAGAGCGAGGCGACGAGCGCGGGGGGGGGGGGGGGGGGGGGGGGAAGATAGAGAGAGAGCGGGGCGACACGGTCGTTTCCGTTCGCCGATTCACCTCCAAATCGGGATAGGGAGGAGGGAAATCGAAAATGGCGAAGGGAAGAAGGGACGATGACGAATGTTCGAAGGCCGTCGAAGAGGACGAAGCGGCGGAGGCAAACGCGCGGGAAGGAGAGCGAGGAAGGAGGGAAAACGAAGCGCTTTTTGTTTTTTTACTTTTTTGGGGTTTAGGGAAATGGCGAGCGAAAGGTTAGGGTAGATGGGATTTATCGCAGCTTTTCACCGGCGTTTTAATTAGACACGCCAGTGAATCATAAACTTCACCGGCGTTTTTAAAAAAAACGCCGGTGAATAATAGGATTCACCGGCGTTTTAATTCGGCCGCCGGTATATAACCATCGCATCTGGTGGCCCCATTCCTAATCGCTACCTACCCCGGCGCTACTAGTAAAACGCCGGGGAATATTCGCCGGTAAATCTGGTTTCTTTTGTAGTGAAGGGAGTGCATATTGCACGTGTACATGTAGTGCACGTGCATGCAACTAGGTCCAAAAATTGTACATTTTATTTTATACAAAAATAAACTTTAATTTTGTATTCTACATTACAAGTCATATTTAAAAAATAAATTAACTAATGGGCTCTAATTTAATGGGCCAAAATAATTATTATAAAATAATAAATTAAATTAACTTTGGGCTTTTAAAAGAAAAGGCTTTTTGTCTAATTGAAAGAAAGCTTTGTAAAAATAATTTAAAAGCACATATTTAAAATTCATACTCATCATAATGGAAATAATCATAACATTTAATTCAACCAAAAATATTGCACGTGCACATCACGTGCAAAATAAAATAATTTTTCATAAATGAAAAATCAGGGCATTACAGTCAGAACCGCAAAACCAATCTTCATTGTTGCTCGAATGTAACCCCTGTTTCTCACTTTTCTTATTTTTTGTGTATTTTTCATTTTGGTGTATTTTCTCTCTCGTATTTTTCTGAACCATATATTGGAGTTGTTTTCAATATATATTCGTTTTATTTCTTGTTGAGCTCTCCGTGTGTGATTGGTTGTCCCTTTTGTTTCGTTCTTCATTATTTTGATTCTTTTTTCATTTTTGGTCTCGTCTCTTATTTTTTTAATTTTTCTGGGTGTTTGTGGTGGTGTTGGATCGTCCTATTTTCCAACCTTTTATTTGAACCCTATTTGACTACCAAAGCCAAATAAATTTCCCAATCCTATTTGCATTCCTATTTAATTGACCCAAAATCCAAAATCCATTTGTAAACCTACTACTACTCCTAATACCCACTAACCCATTAACCCACAACTAAACTCTATATATATATATAACCCCTCACAAACCCTAAACCCTTACCCTAAATTCTCTCTCTCTCTCCCTCACATCCCGGCTACCCTCTCCCTCACCCTCCTTGTTTGGGGCTGCACACCCGACCCCAGGCCGACCCTACCCCCAGGCCGAGCTCCCCTTTTCCCGGCCTTCCCTCCACTCCGGCAACCTCCTACACCCGAGCCCCTCTCCTTGACCAATCCCGACCATCTTCTACTCCACCATCATCAACCCTCTTGCACCATACAACCCCCTACTCTCTCGTGGTGTTCTCTTGTGGCTGCAAGCCACTTTGATCATCTCTCGCTTTTGGAAGCTTCGTTCGTGTGAAGATTCTTGCTCGAGTGCTTGGATGCACGGATTAGCAGATTATCATTCGTGGGTTTTGCTCATATTCTTGGTTTGCATCATTCTTCACCCCCAATTAAGGCAAGTAACTTGTACACCAATTCATTTATTTGATACAAGTCAAAAAGTTCACCTATAGTATAGTTGGGTCTAGAGACGACTCTTGTTTGTGATTTCCTTGATGGGTTTTGTCTCTATTGTGAAAACTTGACCATAGATGACTCACGACACAATATGGGCATGAATTAACCTAGGATTTACCTGTTCTTGAATTTGGATCATGTATGTGAAATTTTTGCGAAAATTAGTGATTTGGTTGAGACCATGGGAATTAATTGGTCTGGACATGTTAGATACCCTAATTCATGATATTTAGATACTTGGTAGACTCGATGTCATGTTTGGATGTGTTTGGATCAATTTTCTTGAATCTATGTTGATTTTGTTTTTAAGGAAAAAATCTGTAGTTTATCGCTATTCTGTTTTATTTGCTGTTTTGGACTGTTTTAAAGTCAGTATCTTGATTCCGGTATAAACATGAGTTTTAGATAATTTCTTCTATTTTCAAAGCCCTCTTACCTTGCTTGATTTTGATTTCGTATGACCGAGTTATGACTATTTTAGTACAGATGTGTCGATCTTTTCCAGATTCTGTTTTTCAGTAATTCTGTTTTAGTACAGAGGTGTCAATATTATTTTGATCCAAAACTTTGTTCAGTGTTTCTTTATCTAGTTATTGGTTACCCAGAATTTTAGTGAATTTTATTGATGAGTTTTATGTAATGTTTCATGCTCGTTTATGAAATCTATACTGGTTGTATTTTGCTCGTTGTTCTATAAAGAACCTTATTTTTACTATGTTTTCTTTTACTGTATGAAAAATGTTTGTGAAATATGAAAGTTAGTTTGTTTTATCTATTTTCATCTCCCTTTGGCAGATTTGGATTTTGTTTCACTGGTTGCGAGATATCTTAGTTTTCGTACAGCAGTGTTGGGAATTCCAGATTTGCCAAAGTATGTTTTCTTGATGCTTTCTTATTTTCGACGACTGAACTAATTTCACTGGAATATTATGAAACTTTATATTTTGATTCTAGACATATAGAGGAATATCCCATATTTTTCTTGGACTTATTTGAAAAGTTTTAATGCTATTTTTCTGACTGTGAGTTTGTTTTACTGATTTCTGGCTGAACGTGTTTTCTGAATTCAAATCAGTTTTGAGCTATGATGTTGTGAATTACTATATGACTTAATTATATTCGCTGGATTAGTGTGGAAGTCTATTTTCCAAATTCTTTGACGGATCCAGATTTACATTTCTGTAGCGACGGGATTCACTGTTTTAGTATTGTACTGTCGTACTGTCCTGAATATGAACATACGCTATTTTGCTCGTTTATGCAACTATATATCCTTTATGCATGTTTATTTATTTTTCAGAACCTAATAATGATTATACCATGTTATTTTGACACTATTTCCGTACACATTTATATCTTTTGATAACCATAATAAAAGTAACCAAGCCGGGGTTTAAAGGAAAGATCTAGTAGTGGGAAAGCATAGAAATGTGTACTTAGAAGGGGGCCCATGTTTCCCATTTGATTATCTGTTATGAGATCATGTCACATGATCGTATGTTATCTGTCTGTCTGTATTTGTTATCTGATATCTATCTGAACCCTGAGTACACGGCTCTATATGATCCCATACGAAATTTACAAACGTAACTGTTTTGAATGTAGCAACACTACAACAAAATGACTTTACCCCGGCGATTTTACCCTGGCGTTTGGGTAGAAACGCCGGGGTAGAACCCAGATAAGGAAAATGAAGAAAAATCCATTCCCCTATTCCGGCATTTCTTAAAAACGCCGGTGTAGATGTGTGCATTTTTATCCCCCAAACCCCTTTCGATCTGTCTCTCTCTCTCACGCTCAACCCACGCTTCTTTCTAATTTTGCTTTCTTCCGCGCGCTGAAGAACCCAAACCCCCCCAGGCCGTCGTCGACACCCGACCATCGTCGTCACCCACCCTCTGTCGCCGTACCCCCTGTCCCCCCTCCCCACGTCACCTAGCCCCTCTCTCTCACAAACCCTAGCCCCAATCACAAACCCTATCCCAAATCGTGTCGCCCCTTACCTTCCTACCCCCACGTCTCTCTCATGAACCCTATCCCCGACCACGCCCCCCACATCGTCGTTTCAGTCGCTCTCGCCGTTCCCGTACCGTCTCTCCGATGACCATCATCTTCCTCCATCTTGCAAACCCTAGGTATGAATTTGAGAATTTAGGAATTTGGGAATTTGTTAATTTGTGAAGTAGGGAATTTAGAAATTTGGAGAATTTGTTAGTTTGTGAAGTAGAGAATTGGAAGTAGAGAATTTGAGAATTTGAGAATTTGGGAAGTAAAGAATTTGAAAATTTGAAAATGTGTTAATTTGTGAAGTATAGAATTTGAGAATTCTAGGTATCTATAATGAGGATGGATAAGAAGAATAGATTGATGGTTGGGACAAATTGGATGCCATTTTTGTTCGATTGGGTGTTAGGGATGTATGCTGAAGTGCAAAAAACTATGGGGTTGACATCTTAAATCTTCAGATAATGAGTGTACTGTAGGTAATTTTAATCTGTTTTTAAGTCATTATAATATGTGAAGGATTCTTATTTAGGAGTTGCTTAAAAGGAATGCCATTGTTACTAAGGGAATGGCTTCTTATGTCCCTTCAGTGCTTCTTCGTCTGGAAGGAGTGTAGTGAAAACTTGTGTGATGCTATTATGCATGGGTCACATATGTTAGGTTGATTCTTCAGTTATGATATCTATATGGTATCTATATAGTTTCTTCACTCATGTATGTATATGCAAATGTTTGTTGGTGTGGGATGCTATTATGCATAGGTCACATATGTAGGTTGATTCTTCAGGAGTTACGAAATCTCCATAATTCTGGCATTTGTTACTTGACTCTTAATTGTCATCTCCTCTATTGTTATGTTCTGGCTCCTTGCCTCTGTTTGATATCCCACCAAATGTATATTTCTATTTGTGTGCATGGCTACTCCATCTAGTGAACAAAACTATATTCACTTTTAATGTTGTTGGGTCCTTTGACATTACAACGAAAGTTCATTAGAGGTATCTAAATTATGGGAAATATTTTAGAGGTGTAAATGGATTCTTACTCCAATTCAAATGCTCATTGTATCTGTTAAATTGGATTTAGTTATGAGTCCTTCGATATATATGAGTCATTCTTTCATATTATTTATGTATCTTTCAAATGCTCAATGAAATGAACTCTCAAATTCTCTCACTGCATAGTGTGTGCTTGTTTGAAGTTTGGTTGAATGCCAACATGCAAGGGGTTTATAGCCTTCAGAATAAACTGGAATTATTATGCATTTGGAGATGGGTTAGTTGATTTTTTGTCTGAATTTGGAGATGAGATGGATCATGTATCTGAAGTTGCACACTATGATTTTTTGAGGAGCGACTAGTGATAGAAATTTTTTTATCTAAACTTTATATACAATTATATCATGATGTCTACATGAGTATCAGTTTCTAACGTAATGTTCATGCTTGTTGCTTGGGTTTGAAAATGAGATTGTTCTTTGCCGTATAGTTTAAGTGATGATGAGATGGATTATGTAACTGAAGTTGCATACTATGATTTACAGAGGAGTGACTAGAGATGAAATAATCCTGTTTGAACTTATGTTGTGGTTTCAATTGACAGTTATCTCATGAGTATTATAAAAGTATAAGTTTTATTTCAGTTAGTAGCATTTTTGCCTGAATTTGACAGTGAAAGTATTCTTTTTCACTCTTTGTAATTCAATAATTTGAACTCCATATTCTGGTTTTGATTGTAAGAGTACTGCATGTTTTTTTTATAAAAAAAATTATTATTATTATTTTTAATTTATATACCTACACCGGCATTTTTACAAACGCCGGTGTAGAATGATTATAAGGGGAGAAGAGGGCATTCTTGAATAGGCCCTACACCGGCATTTTTACAATCGCCAGTGTATCTTACGGAAACACCGGTGTAGATCCCCCCATTTTCTACGACGCCTTCTTCGGCGGCATTAGCACCGACGATTTTAAAAATGTCGATGAATTATTCACCGACATTTTAAAACGTCGATGAATATCAGAAAAACGCCGGTGTATCCGTTGTGTGTTGTAGTGCAACCATGTGATAAAAGGATGGCACATGAAGTGCTACCTAGTTAGTAATCACACTAGACTTATAAGAACATGACATCTGTATCTGTATCTGAAATCTGAATCTGAATCTGTTATATGTATCTGGCTATCTGTTATCTGATTATCTGATTACTTGTTATCTGTCTGACATTATCACTTGACTCTATTATTTGACACTATCTGTATATCTGTCTGTATGCCTTTTGACTTTGATACTTGACACATGTTAGTATACCATGCTAGGTCTGTTTCTGCTATTATTTAGATTTGTTTAGTTATCTCCATGTACTTGTATCCTACATTATAAGTGGCCCGTCACTTGCAATTGACGGATACTTGTTTTCTTTTTCCTTCTCCTGCAAATTTACTAATTGCAGATCAGGATGGTCAGCTGCCAGATGGTATTGGCGTGATGATGTATTAGTGCTGGATTTTCTGCTTTATTATTTTTACTATTTATTGCTGGAACTTGAATAAAATGTACTTGATTACTTGGATATTTATTTGTATTTGGGCGATGTGACCCAGAAAATTTGACTCGTTTAGAATTTGGTTATTTGAGATTATTATATTTGGTTTCAAGTAATTTCTGTTGGTATCTTGTTTCAATTATGCATGTTGGTTGATACTTTTGCTTCCGACTTTGATTAATTCTGTGATATGTTGGAAAGATTCTTGAACAGCTTATGGATGATGAAAATCATTCGCTGGGCTTTTGTCGCGTATCCGTATTCTGTATTCCTTTTTGGGAAGCGGGGCGTGACATCGAAGCTCCAAAACCTACTCATTAGCATGATCCCACCAGTAATGTCAAATATCCCATGAGTCATTTTGTGTCCACTCACTGATATTCTGAATCAAATAAATCATTTGTGAATTAGTTATCTGTTGCATCTATTCCTAACATTATGCAGGAAGCCTTAGCTGACCCAAGGTGGAAAGCAACTATGTATAAGGATATGAAGTCTTTGAAGAAGAATGAGACTGGGAGATAGTCAAACTGCCAACTGAAAAAAAGCCGGTAGGATGCAGATGAATTTATACGGTGAAGTATAAGTCTGATGGTTCAATAAAGCGATACAAGGCAATGTTGGTTGCCAAAGGGTGCACCCAAACTTATGAAATTGATTATGATGAAACTTTTACACATGTGACAAAGTTGAACATAGTTCGAGTTCTATTGTTACTTGCTGCAAATCGGCCATTACAATAGTTTGATGTGAAGAATGCCTTTTGCTTGTGGAATTGACATAAGAGGTTTACATGGATCTACCCTCAAGATCAAACAGACCCATCCAACATAGTAATAAAGTGTCATTTGAAAAAAAGCAAGTATGGTCTCAAGTAGTCACCAACAACTTGGTTTGGGAAATTTACAAAATCAACAAAGACATTCGGATATTATCAGAGTAATTCAGATCATACCTTGTTCCTAAAAAGGAAAGAAGGTAAGCTGACTGCTCTTATTATATATATGGATGATATGATAGTTTTTCCGGAGGTGATCACGAGGAGAGAAAGACACTACAGAGTTACTTGTCATAAGAATTCGAAATGAAGGAACTTGACCCTTTAGGATATTTTCTTGGTATTGAAGTTTCTCGCTTTAGAAAGGGTATATTTCTGTCTCAAAGAAAGTATGCTCTTGATTTGTTGAAGAAAACATGAATGTCTGCTTGTCAGCCTATTGATACATCATTAGAAGAAGGACTGAAACTTTGCAATGATCCAGATCAGGTACTGGACGATAAGGAAAGATATCAGAGATTGGTAGGACAACTGATGTATCTTGCACATACGCGGCCAAATTTATCATCTGCTTTAAGTGTGGTGAGTCAGTTTATGCATGCACCTTATGAACAACACATGGATACCGTGATGAAAATTCTGAGATATATAAAGTTTGCTCCAGGAAAAAGGGACTTGTTTGTGAAACATGGCCACTTGAAGGTTGAGGCATATACTGATACCGATTGGGCAGTATCTATTATTGATAGGCGCTCCACTTTAGTATACTTTACCTTTATTTGAGAAAATTTAGTTACATGGAGAAACAAAAAGTAAAATATTGTTGCACGCTCTAGTGCAGAGGCTGAGTATTGCAGAGTAGCATTAAGTATAACAGAACTTTTATAGCTGAAACTCTTGTTACAGAATTTATGTTGTGGTCTGAATGAGCTTATTAAGGTGTATTTTGACAGTCAAGCGGCGTGTGATACTTCTGCCAATCTAATTCAATATGATAGAGCGAAACATGTAGAGGTGGATAGATTCTTCATCAAGGAGAATTAGATAAGAAAACTATTAAAATTTCTAAGGTGAAATCAGAAGTTCAACTCGCAGATATTCTTACCAAGACAGTTTCGAATCTGCTCTTCTTGAAATTTGTGGACAAGTTGGATATATTCAATAACTATGCACCAACTTGAGAGAGAGTGTTGAAATATAGTAAGAATAAACATGTATATTCTGTTACCTGTAGATTAGGAAACAAATTCCCTCAAATTTCTCATCTCCTTAATTTTTTCCTCAATTTATTGTACTCCTTCTCCAAGAATATAATGTATCTATAAAGAGGTACACAATAGAAGAAAATACAATAAGAAGAGAGATGTTTTTTTTCCAAATATGATTTCAATAGATAAAGCAATGAATATATATAAACTAAATGACCTTCTCATAAGAACTTAATGATGCATTCAAATGTAAGAACCAACCTATGAGTCAATTTCATAACAATGTATAAAATCCTTAAGTAAAAAAATAAAAATAAAAAATTTAACGACCTCATATATAATTTTCTTCATTCTCTAGCATGTCAGAAATCTAAACTTCAAAAAGTCAAATATGAGAAGTCAAAAAACATTGAGTTTTGAATAAATTGCACTTGAAGGACTGAAAGTAGCAAGACTGATTTAAAAAAATAAAAATAAATCTTGTAGCAAGATTCCACAAGTGTATAAGAAAAAACAATTCCCAAATGATTCTTTATCTTAATATACTAGTTGAAATTTACTGTGCACCAAGTGCATGTGGCTTGGTGCACATAAATATTGAAACTTTTATCTAAACACACTTGTATTTAGTACACCCATATTTTTCAAACTACAAATTCAACTTAGTCAATCATGTTAATAAGCTTTCAGAATTACTCCAATGACAACATATGCTCATCGAAATCAAATTTGAAGCAAGAATCAAGAAACCCAAGTTTAATCAATTCTAGCATAATTTCAATAAAAACAAAGCACAAATAGATCAAAATTCGAACAATGTAAGAGCATCTGTAGTCGTCTGCTAATTACCCAAAAAATGAAAAAAATAGAAAAGAAGTCGCTCTACTCATCTGCCAAATACCCAAAATTTGGGTGCCACATGAACAGTAGCTGGTCAAATATAGCAGACGGTTTGGCATTTGCCAAATTATAGCTGACGAAAGATAATCCTTTGTCCGTTAAATGAGACGAAAGATCATCTTTCATCTAAAACGTCGGACGGCAAATGATATACCGTCCCTTCAATTCAGCATTCGACGAAGTTGTTGGACGAAGGATAATATTCCGTCCCATTAATTAAAAAAAAAATTAGTGAAGGACGGTAGATAATTTACCGTCCAACACAAAATGCGCTAAAGACAAAATCCTAGGACGGGACTTCATCCCTCGTCCCAGGCAAGTGAGGGTTTTTTAATGTTTTTTTTTTAATTTTTTTTTTATCCTTTTGTCCCTCACTTCACTGCCATTTAAAAAAAAAAATTTGTCCTTTGTCCCTCACTTCAATGCATATATATATATATTGATTTAAATTTGGCTTTTGACGACTACAGCGCAAACCCATTTTTCCCATTTCTATTTGCCAAATACCCAAAATCTAAGTCAAGACGACTACAGATGCTCTAAGAAAGAGCTATATGCGTAATAGTTTCATCTAAAACATACAGATATAATCATTGTATTTTTCATAAGATCAATCATCATTTTCGACTTTAACTTTCTTAAACTTAAAACTGATATTAAAATTTTTTTTTAGAAAAACAAATTAGTAAATCCTAAACTGATATCATCGTATTTTTCATAAGATCAATCATCACTTTCGACTTTAACTTTCTTGAGCTTAAAATTTCTTGTTATTTCTTGTTCATCCTTTTTAATTTTGCATCCTGTCAATATTCTTGTAGTTGTCTTCCATATTGGACATCTTGTGATTTGATCAAAAAAGTATACGCATCTCCAATGCATTTCTTGGTCCGTCTATCAAATTCTTCAACATTTTTTTTCCTGTATATAGAATTAAGAAATTAGCTCTTAATTATTTATAACACTGTGAGAATAACATATTATAACTTATTCTTAATATCTTCCAGGTCTTTTGTGGGACAGCCAATGATGCATCTTGCTTCCTCATCAAATAAAGTCAATTTTGCCTCCGCACTTATATCTTTTATTGTGATTTTGAATACACATATGAAACAGGTTATTCTTAGTTTTTTTTATAAATTTATTGTTTATTATTTTTCATAACAATTTGATTGAAAAATGGAAAGATGGGAAACTAACAATATGGTGTTTTGTATACCTTGGCTCATAGTCAACATTATTCATTTTACATTTTCGACAATAAGCTTCATCATTTTCAACATTAACTTTTGTTGAACAGATTTTGCATGCAATGTACCATGGATCTCTAATGTCTTTGACACTTTTGGTAAAAAATTTGCAGTAGTAGTATTTTGCCTTAAAATATGAAGAATTTTTTTTGAAGTCATCAAAATACTTATAGACATATATAGAATAGAACAAAATAATTAAAAATAATTTTATTATTCATAATACCTCAGAAGAATCTTCGTCTGCACAATAGAGAATGGCAGATAGTTTCACTTCTTCCACATGTATTACTTTTCTTTTGTTTACTTGGAAGAAATTACTTTTTAACAAAATTTCATTACAGTTTATCCTGAAACAAACAAACAAAATTATGGTAAATGATACTCCGAAATGCAACAATTAAAGAATTAAATATACAAAATAAATTATACCATTCTCGAATTTTATATGCTTCTGGTTTATTTGGATTTATCTCTATTGTAGTGTTGTTTGTTGATGTGAGAGAGAATCTTGTTTAAAAAAATCAGTAATAAATAAATAAAATATATAATAAATAACATTTTTAATTTTTGTTGTATATAATTACCTCCAAAGTTTGAGTTTTTTATAGAGGTAATTGCAATAATTGGAATGTTGGGTGATAATTCTTTCAGAGATTTTTCTTCCTTGATTGCTAGTTCTCCCCATAATGTAATTAAGATTGGTTTTGACCTTACATTAAGACAAAGCGTATGAATTCTAAAACAATTTTGTAAATTATTATACAATTTATTTAATTGATATTACTTGTATCCTACAGCTGTAAGATTTCGTTTCTCTACTTGATTACCATATTTTGAGTCTACCTTATCTACATCTCCTGCATTAATTACTGCTAAATAAAGATCTGTAGTTCAATGTAATTAGTATTTGATATCATGTATCAGTAATAGACAATTATATATATATATATATATATATAATAAAACACAAAGAAAGCTATCAAGTGGCTCTCATTCAATAGGGTTGAAATCAATGGTTCAAATCTAATTTCACAAAACATTTTTTCCCACCTAAAAGTTCCCCTTAAAAAACTCTAATTCAAATCCCCCCAAAACAACTTTTTATTTATTTATTTCTCTCCCTCCCTCCCTCTCTCTCTCTCTCTCATTCTCTCTCTATTTACTCAGAAATTTATATTTTCATATTTCAGGTTTGTAAATTTTCAGATTTTTTATGCATTTTTTATTGTTCATGTTACATTGAAAATAGCAAATATCTCATCAACAGTTAAATTTCATCATTTTCCACACTTAAAGTTCTAAGAAGTTGGATTTCACATCCCCATTTATAATTATTTTTCAACATATACTAATGGAAACATGGACTTTTATTTGCAACTAATTATTGTTTTACTATTCAAACTTGAGCTACATAATTGTTGTTTTACTATTTACAAGACTTTCATATGTTGTATCGTTCCGAAAATGTGCCATAGGCATGTGCCCACGGGCAAATCTAGTATATATATATAAATGAGTAACATAACTTTTTACATTTAAAGACAGTAGAAGATGTACTTTAAAATTCGTCTACAATTGCAAATTTGTACCTATCCTTATCAATGATAAGATCTTTCTCAACATCATCTACAACACTTTCCAACTTCAAAATGATGTCAAATTTATTGTGCATTAGGTTATATCTTTTTTCAATATTTTTTAGTATTCCATTAGAAATTAACTAAGTTTTATGCTCCTAAAGCATATGTTGGAACGCTTCCACCGCTTAATTAAACATTATCGCCAATATTCTAGTTCCCTACAAAAGATGAAAATTTAGTAATAATAATTATTTATGTATGTATATGTATGAATATTTTAACAATATTTAAAGTATCTTACCACATCATCCATAAGTGCCACTTTTGATATTTTTCTAGTGCCTTTACTATTTTTGTATTCTTTCACACCATAATGTTTTGATAACCAAAACTTTAATAGTCCACGATTGTTGATTTTCTTGCAAGGAATTGATAGAGGAGTATTCATATTGAGAATTGTCCATTGATATAGATAATCTGCAAAAAAATAATTATTAATAAGTTACTTTGGAACATAATGATGTTTTAATTGATCTTGTTTGATTATTTTGGAGGGTTCTCTAATGATACCTAATCGAAGTACCATTTCAACAAAAGAGAATCTAGATAAAGAAATAAAATCAGCATCATTAACGAAGAATTAGTCACCTATTGATGGCGAACATTTTTTTTTCTCTCTTGATGTTCCACTTTTTTTTTTCTCTCTTGATGTTCCACGGTCCACCAAGAAGAAGAAGAAGAAGAAGAAGAAGGTTATGGTTCTGTGCGTTCAAAGCCTAGTCGTATATGTTGGTTTTATAAGAGAGTAAATTGGCAATAAAAAAAGGTTGTCGAAATTAGTAAAACAAATCTTTTATTGGTTGAAAAACATTCAATCAATATATATCTGAAAACTTTAAACTATTGTTAATAGTAAAAATGTTACTTCATTCAAATTCAAATTAGTTATCTTATTTACAAATAAACAATTAACATCACCTCAGATCCTTTCAAGGTTACTTTTTTGTCTTTTACTTAAATAAACAATAAACAATTATATTACAGAATTCAACAATTAGTTTAAAAATTCAATAGTTACTCTTAAAATGAGAAAAACGTTTTAGCGGAGTCTAATTAAGTTTCTGTCTAACAAAGAAAAAAGAAAAATTAGCAATACAATAGTAAGACACTAAGACTTACCACATATACTAAAAAACCTTCTCTGTTTTGGCTTATTATATTTGAAGTTCTTTCATTAGAAATTAAATGTTCATTTAACCCACATAATAAGCCTGTCTGATAACCCGAAGGATAAAAGAAACAGATTAAGTATCCAAGTGCAAGCACTACTGAACTATTTATTTATTGGTTTAAAAAACATTGAATCTATATATATCTGAAAACTTTAAACTATTTTTAATAGTAAAACTGTTAATTTATTTCAAATTTTTTATTTTATCTAAAAAATAAAAACTTTAATGTGTAAAATAAGCACAAATTCAAATTTCTACAGTTTTGTTTAGACTAATATAAATATAACTACATCTACATTATGCATATATTAATCTGTATTACTGAGAAATAACCACATTCCCAAAAAGAAATATAACTACATCTACATTATGCATATATTAATCTGTATTACTGAGAAATAACCACATTCCCAAAAAGAAACTTATATTTCTTATCACCATCCGGACTCTTACCTTCTAAAGATATTTTAAAATCCATATCTATATCTATATTTAATAATTACTAACATATATTGATGACCACAAACTCATTATTCTTCAACACGTGTGGTGAAGACTTGCTATCATACTATCATCCAATTCTGTCATAAAGCCCTCCTCCGTCGCTAAAAATGCTCTCTCTATGCCTTCAGGTGTCACACCCTGTCACCCAGAAGCAATCTCCACTGCATAAACCAAACTCTTAACCACTCAACATCCTTATATAGTTTCAATTCAACATTTTTTTTCTTAACAAAATTTTCAACAAACTATATACAAAGAGAAAAATCTTTTCAAATTATTGGAAGTGCAACAAATCAAACAAATTACAAGATACGGTCTGCTCCTGCTCAAGCACGAACACAATTCAACCATCTCTCAAGTTCTTTTTAGCATGACATTGCTAACTAAATTCCACTTTCATAACCCACTACAATCAAATCCTATCGATTGCAATTCTACTTGAATTTAACTCTCATTTACTATCACAAAGAAAGGTAAGTGACTGGGAATAAGCACCCATATGGACTCGTCATATTCGACTGTAGTTAACTTCTCCATATCAAATTTAAAATAACAGAAGCCAATAGCTGATTTGTGAATAGACAATTAGACATCCTATCCGCTATATGAAAAATCAACCATATTAAGTGTAGAGATGTCATGGTATGCCTCTTTCCAGCTAAAGGTTCCAAATGTTGAAAGCCACATCAGACATGGCTCAAATTAAACTCTTTAACGAGATCACATTAGCAACCTTAAGATAAGAGTACCTGAATACAAAAATTCTACTTTGCCAAATGCCATTGCAAATACACAGAAAATATGTCAAAGTATTATGTGGAGGCAACCTTGAAGATTATGTCACATGTAGCCAATTTCAGTACACAACGACAACGATAATGTCAAATGAACCAGACAATCTAGCCGTATTTGAAAGTAAAGAACATAGAGATAAGGACTCAGCCTCCCCTTGGTGCAACCTTATAACATATACTCTTAAGTTCCTAAATAAGCAAATTATACTTGTTCAACTTTTTTTCAGAAATCCACCACATATTAGCCCAGGACTCCATAGGACCATAACTCATAAGCAATTTCTAGATCAACAAAAACCATATGTAAAGATCTGATTTTCCAACAGACTTGTTTACAATTCCACAATTTTTTTTTTTGATGCATAAGCTTGATTCCACAATGTAATTTAGAACATCCCATTGAAGATCACATCAACAACAAATGTAACCACATGTCTTCTTGTTGGACACATCTTGCAGGCTGCTCAAAGGAGTGAGGATAATGCAGTAATGGCTTTCTTCAGGTGGTGGTTCTACAAATCACACCTTATCCCAAACCTATTCAACTTATGCAAACTATAATTATATGCATCTATATTGGACCTCTTCTTTGTCCCCTTTTTTCGGTCTCGTCTCCTTAGCGTTACTGTTGCTTCCTTTTAGTTAGATCAGAATATGACTCCATAAAAGTTTCTCCTTTTTCATCACCTCCAAATTGTTCTTCAATATCACTTCCACACTCTGAATCATCTGCAAAAGAAGAGAATGACCATTTATAATATTGGAAAAAAAGTGGAGGAATAAGACCTTGATTAATAATATTTTAATGTATTTCATTTACATCAAAAACTAAAAGGTAATGCCATTTTAAAATTTTGAATTTTATTAGGTAGCAAATGTAACAAAAAACAAAACAGCAAAAATCAATACATGATCTCACCGGCAATAGATTAGTTATATACGAGAGAATATAAATATTATGGTAGGACAAGTGGATAACATAATTTTCTCCTTTCTAATAGATCGAGCAACGTAAAATGTGATTCTTGATATGCTTGTGTGCTAATGAAATATAGTCTAAAAATGTGACTCTTGATATCCATTTTTTCATTATTTGATAATTTTCTCCAAGTGGTTGTAACTTTATCTCTAACTTTAAAAAAAATTGGTCCTTGAAAACCATTATCAGACCTGTGGATGCTAAGATGCCTTCATCAGTTGTCATCTGATAAGCCCTATAGGTGGAATTGATTGTTAGACACACATCTCTTAAGATGCCTCTGTTAGACACCATTATGTTTTTCTGCAAATTATGTTAACATGTTTTTCTGCAAATTAACAGTGTTTTCTACTAATATGTGGTGTCTTTTGGTTTGAAGATATTAGGTATATGGCGAGGAACCATACTTAAGGTCTGCAGAAGATATTGCTTTTGCTGTTGTGTTGTTCATAGCAAAGAAAGGAAGCTTTGTAAATTACTATATGGTGTGCTTTTTCTTAGTTTTTCAGCTTTTGTGAAAGCATCTCGGTTTAAAATAAAAATATGTCTAACCTTCGAAAAGTAACCCTCGAAAAGTAATTGTTATCATTGTGTAATTACTTTGTTATAACTAAGGGTATGGTTAGGGTTAGTACAATAAGCATAGAACGTACAGACTTTTATATGAAATCATTAATAGCCTTCTTTATAAGAGAACTAATAAAATATTTAATTGTTATCATTGTGCAATTACTTTGTTATGACTAAGGGTATGGTTAGGGTTAGTACAATAAGCATATAACGTACAGACTTTTATGCTGGTTGTTTAAATTATAGGAAATTTACCAATCATTCAATCTATGACTTTGTAGAACAACGAGCTTGTTTAAATTTCTAGAGAATAACTAAATAGATCTCATTTATACTAGTTATCTTCTTTCTTGTTATAGTGTTGCATAATCTTTTGGAAACTCAACTTTGTAATTCAAATGCCGAAGTTTCCATCACTCAAATTTGACAAGAATCTTATGAAATTGTTCTTTGGCATTCAAATGTAGTACAGACATATGAGAAAGGTGTTTATATTTCCTATCCTCCCACCATAAATTGATCTAGAAAATTAAAATTATGCATATTCAGAAAAGCGACAATTACCTCAATATTTCTATATTTCTTATTTACTTATGTAGAATAACTCATCAATCAAGCACATGTCATGCATTTGTTGATAGTTAGGTAAATTATATTCGTAAATCTCACATTTGGCTTATTGTGTAGTACCATGAAGGAACAAATTTTGGAAGATCTCCCTCTTCATACGTAATAACAAGCTATTATGATCAAGCACCACTCGATGAATATGGTTTGTAATATCAGCTTTATCACGATAATTTTCTGTCATTTCATTAGTGATAAAATGACAACTTTTACATCAATAACAATAAATTAACAAAATCCCAACTGACGTCTCCATTGAATTCAGATGCAAACAGTGAAATAAAACATACCGATAAAAAGGAGCTATGATCGTGGCCGTTGATTACCACCCGCAAACCCATCTTAAAGTCCCAATATAATTAGTTCTAAGGTCAAAACTATAAATCTCGAAAATCTTCGTCTAGACCTAGGATTTCGAATTTAATATCAGAATTTCTTTTAGTTGATTTTGAAACAGATCATCAACTATTGGGAACAGGGAGATTGAGGGGATTCAGATTCGTTACCTTTAGCAACGACCAGTCTATGAGGGATGCGGTCGAGGGGATGAGCGGACAGAACCTTGATCGACGGAGCATCCCGTCAACGAGGCACAGTCTCTTGGGTTCGGTGGCGGCGGCGGTAATGGATGATGATGTTGGCAATGGGGAGGGAGTACATGAGGAGGCTGTCGGGGAACTGGAGGGCTACGAGGGAGGTAGCAGAGGGTTTTGTAGGGCTCGACGGAGTAGTTGGGAGGGAGGAGGAAGATCACGGAGGAGAGGTCACGGTTGGTGAGCAGGGAGACTGGGAATTTGGATTTGGGATTTTGAATTTGGGTTGGGATTCTTTGGGGCGACGAGCTTGGAGAAAGAAATAGAGCAGAGGGAGAGAATATTTTGGATGGGTATTAGTGAATTTATTTGAGGAATTTGTATGATTCAGATGTTGTTTAAATGAATGATTAAGATCGATTTGTCAAATGGATGGTTGAGATGGCCTATACACAGATTTATTGCGACTTTTATAATAGAAAATAGATTTATTTATAAAATCCATGTGACTAATAGCATTATGGAATGCCAAATATCAAATTCAGTTCAAATAATTCTTGCAAGTTTCCAGAAGAAAGTAGTTGCTGTCAGTCATATATATGGGTCTCCTAACAACCAATCTCAATATTTAACTAATTCAGATTTGAAAGGTCTCTAAGTATAATTTAACTTGACAGGATTATGATCAATCAAATTAATCATACTTAACAGAGAGAAGCGAAGACCAATTTTAAGTGTTGAAACCGTGTCTTCCTTATTTTTCCATATACCAAGTCCTATAGTATTGTAAGTCATTGTCCTTTCTGTTTAGTCCTTCAAGTCTTCCCTTGCAATCTGGGCCCTTCTCTTCACTACCTCTCTGTTTCTTCCTCAATAAATAGAGCACAAAAATTGTACAAATATCAGTTCATCTCATCTTTCTACAATTAAACTAAGCACAAAATTTAGTAATAGTTCTATCACACTATGGGAAAGGTAAGAACTAGAACTTCTTTCAGTTCCAACTTCAAAGTATCGTCTAAATTATGTTTGTTACGCTTATTTCAACTCACTATATCATGTGTTCAATTGATCTTCGCAGCAAAAGATGGTGTTAAATATCACAATGGAGGACTCAAAGAAGCGATCGAAAGCACTCCAAATAGCTGCGGGATTCCCTGGTATGTAACTAATCATGTATACTTCATCAAAAAAAAGAACTAATCATGTATACCTTACTATATGTAAAGTTATAGTACTTAATGATTGTCTTTCTGTAGTGTTAGTAACAATTGTCTTTTTGTTTCTCTCTATTTCAGGTGTCATATCTACAGAAGTACAGGCGGACCAACTTGTGGTGGTTGGGGATGGGGTTGACTCGATAATACTCACTGGAAAGCTTCGGAAAAAGTTGGGCTATGTGGAGCTGGCGAGTGTCTCGGCAGTGGATGAGAAGAAAGAAGAAAAGAAAGAGGAGAAAAAAGAAGAGGAATCGAAATATATGCAGTCGTATGTGTGGCCGTATCAAGTTACTATGGCACCACAACAATACATATATGAGACTAGGGATCCCAACTATGATTCTTGCTGTATCATGTAGATGATAAATCACAGAAGATGTGTGTTTTTGAATTGCACTTTTGTTTAGCAGCTTCAGTTTGTAAAAGAGTGATGTCCTTGTATTATCCAAAAAATATTAGAATGAAAATAAATTGTTTGAAGAGAAATAGAATAAATAATTAAACATACGGTATTTACTTTACGTAAGGGATTTACTGATAACATATAATCTACTTAAACTCTTCAGGTTAAATTTCTTGAACTTGTGCTTTTATATGGCTATTTCTAAAAAAAACTAGCGACTCATCCACCAATATAATGGCGAAGAAAGATAACGAACAAATATATAAATCACGCAATATATACCAGAAACGCAAGGAAGAACAAATTTAAATTTCAAATTTACTCACCAAATTCTGGACATCACACCACCCTCCTTATTTCAAAAAAGCAAGTTTTTCTTTGGAAAAGTGACATCAGAAATTAAGATTAATGAAATGATTTAATCATAACCAAGAGGAAAAGTCAAAGTCTAACTCATGTGTGAACGCTTAACTGTTGACTCTAAATTTAGTGTGTACAAAACGGACTATTAAAGACTAGCCATCCGCCGCTACCATCCAAAACAGCTGTAGCTACCGCCGTCAGCATTTGACCGTCGCCACACCTTGTTTGGTTGCTGTTGTCCCTGCCGCTACTCTCTGTACTCTCGGGATCCATGCGCCCAGATCCGACCCGACGAACTGGACCCATTGTGCCCCGTACCCGCTGCCTTCCTCTTTTGTTTAATCCTAACTTACCTTCCAGCTGCCACCACCTTCTCTCGCAAAACCCCACCCCATCAACCCTTCCTACCTCCATCCCGCCCCTCATCAACATCGACACCGCCGCCCTATATCAGATGCCACCTTCCTGTCAACCTCCACCTTAGATCCACATCAGCCCGACCCAAAACTCTCGTCTAGATCCCAAATTCCCAATCCAGATCCCCACTCCATATCCAAATTCAACCAAACTCGACCTTGTTCGAAAAGTTCAGACCTACCAGAGGAGTGGTTGTGTTTTCTCTTCATTGTGTTGGTGGTATTCAAGAGCAAGAGGAAGAGTATTTGAGGATAGATAATTATTTCTCTTTTATTTGAAATGATCTTTCTTGGTTGTACATTCACAACTAGAGATAGCTTACATATTTATAGTGAGTAATGGAACTCACTAGAATAAGCATTAACTCACTAGCGCATGAACACACTTAACTAGATGCACTTAACTGCATACAATTTACTAGGTACATCATCACCAAGACTTCATTAATTCTTAGATATATGAATGCATTTATTTAGCACATTACTCAACATTCTCCCCCTTAATGTGCTGTTCTTGAACTCCAAGAGCTTCTCTTAATTTCTGGAACTTGTCTCTAGTCAAGGCCTTTGTGAAAATGTCTGCAAGTTGATCATCGGACTTGCAAAACTTTAATTGCACCACTTTTTCTTCAATTGCTTCTCGAATAAAATGATGTTTGATGGCTATGTGCTTCGTTCTTCCATGAAAGACTGGATTCTTTCCCATAGCAATGGCTGACTTATTATCACAATGGATAGTCACAGCTTCTTGTTTTTCACCAAAGTCTTCAAGTATCCTCTTCAACCATATTGCTTGCTGGGTTGCTAACCCAGCTGAAATGTATTCAGCCTCTGCAGAAGATTGAGCAACGGATTGCTGTTTCTTAGAGCACCACGAAAAAACACCCGAACCTAGTGAGAAAACATATCCAGAAGTGCTTTTCATATCATCCATACAACCTGCCCAATCACTGTCACAAAAACCAACTAACTTTGCTTCGACCTTGCTGTCATATTTGATTCCATAGTTCAAAGTGCCTTGAATGTATCTCAACACCCTTTTAGCTGCACCTAGATGGATGTGGCCTGGATCATTCATGAATCGAGAGAGTAAACTTGCTGCAAACATGATATCTGGTCTTGTGCTAGTGAGATAAAATAAATTACCAATCAGGCTTCTGTAGTTACTAGCATCAACCTTCTTTCCTCCATCTTCTTGCTTCAATTTTTCATTCACAACTAATGGTGTATCAGTTGGATTACAATCAAACATCCCAAACTTCTTCAATATTTTTTCAGCATATTTATTTTGACAAATAAAGACCCCATCGTCCTCTTGATAAACTTCAATTCCAAGAAAATGATGCAACGAGCCCAAATCGTTCATCTCATATCTCCTCATCATTTCTTTTCTAAAATCTTCAATCATCTTCAAATTATTTCCGGTAAAGATCAAATCATCCACATAAAGTGCAATAATAAGGATATCAGCCATACCTCGTCGTTTGACATACAAAGTAGGCTCACTCTGGCTCTTCTCAAGGCCTTTCTCCATGAAGTAATTGTCAATGTTGCTATACCACGCCCTTGGTGCTTGTTTCAGCCCATAAAGAGCTTTCTTCAATCTATAAACCTTTTCTTCTTGGCCTTCTATCACAAAGCCTTGAGGTTGCTCAACATAAACCTCCTCCTTCAATTCTCCATTCAAAAATGCTGACTTCACATCTAGTTGATACAACTTCCATCCTTTTTGAGCTGCAAGGGAGATCAATGCTCTAATGGTGTCTAACCGTGCAACGGGAGCAAATGTCTTTTCATAATCAACACCGGGCTGCTGTGAATAGCCCTTTGCAACAAGTCGTGCTTTATTTTTCTGGACTGACCATCTGGATTATGCTTCACCTTGTACACCCATTTCACACCGATAGCTTCTTTGTCATTTGGCTTTTCAACTAGCTCCCATGTCTTGTTCTTTTCAATTGCATCTATTTCCTCTTGCATTGCCTTCCTCCAAGCATCTTCCTTGACCGCTTCTTCAAAATTTTCTGGTTCCTCCATACAATAATTGCACCTTGCATAAACATCACTCAAACTCCTCATTTTTATTGGAGTTGAGTTTGGAGATGATGAGCTAGATCTTGATGTAGATGAGCATGGTGTAGATGGATCTTGTTGTTCATTCTCTGAAGGAGTTGGACCTTGCTCTAAAATTACTGCTGGAACAATTTTCTCTTCAATCTTCTCTTCTTGCCAATTCCAAGAAGCCTTCTCATCAAATACAACATCCCGGCTAATGATCACTTTTTTCTCTTCAAGTTGTAAAGTCTATATCCCTTTGAAACGGAGCTATAGCCAATAAAGATGCATCTTTGACTTGCTTCTTCAAGTTTTGTCCTCTTTTCCTTAGGAACTTGAGCATAGCAAACACACCCAAAAACTTTAAGGTGGTTCACTGAAGGTTTTCTTCCACTCCATGCTTCAAATGGCGTCTCATTCCATACAGCTCTTGTTGGGCATCTATTCAGCAGGTACACAGCTGTATTAACAGCCTCGGGCCAAAATTCCTTGGGCATCCCTTTCTCTAACAGCATGGACTTAGCCATCTCCATCACAGTTTGATTCTTCCTTTCAGATACACCATTTTGTTGAGGTGTATAGCCAACAGTGAGTTGCCTCTCCACGCCTTCTTCTTCACAAAACTTGTCAAATTCTTTGGAGGTGTACTCCTTTCCATTGTCACTTCTCAAAACTTTTATGGACCTGCCACTTTGTTTCTCAACAAAAGCTTTAAACTTCTTAAATATGACAAATACTTCAGATTTTTGTCTCATAAAATATACCCATGTCATGCGAGTCAAGTCATCAATAAACAAAATAAAATACCTATTTTGGGCATGCGACAAGGTACTCATAGGGCCACAAACATCTGTGTGCACCAACTCCAGCACTTCTTTGGCTCTCCTCGCTCCTTCTTTTGGAAATGGTTGGCGATGATGTTTGCCAAGCATGCATCCTTCACATACTCCATGTTTTTCTTCAATTGTTGGCAGTCCGAACACCATATTCTTTTGAGAAAGCAACTTGAGACTGTTGTAGTTTAGGTGTCCAAATCGCTTGTGCCATAGACAAGAGTCTTTTACTTCTCTAGCCATCAGGCTGAGATTTTTCTCATAACTAAGAGAGAGTGGAAAGCTTCTAGTCTTGGTCATTTTAACCACAGCAGCAACTCTTCCTTTTGAATCAAAAATTCTGCACTCTCGATTCTCAAATAGAAGAGAATAACCATGCTCCAAAAGTTGTCCGATGCTCAACAAATTCTCATCTAATTTAGGCACATAAAGAGTATCATGAATGACTTTACCTCCTTGCTTTGTTGCAACTCCAATGCTGCCTTTGCCTTCAACTTCAACATATTCTCCATTGCCCAATTTTACTTTTGAGCCAAATGAACGATCCATGTCAATAAAGGCTTCTTTATCTCCTGTCATGTGATTGCTGCAACCGCTGTCCAAGTACCACACATTTTTATGCTCTTCAGTTGCCTTTTGACAAGCATAGAACAGGTTCCCTTCACTATTTTCTGCTTCTGCAAATGAAATGTGTTGTTGGTTGCCAAAGTGACAATCCTTTTGCAAGTGCCCGAACTTTTTGCAATTATGACATTGTGGCTTGCCTTTATTCCAGCAATCTTTCTCTTCATGAGTGTTCTTCTTGCAAATTCTGCACCATTTATTTGAGCCTCTATTATCTCCTCGTCCGCCATAGGTGCCTCTTCCTCTGCCATATGAGTTTCTGCCTCTTCCTCTGCCTCTGCCAAATCTGCCACCACTAGAAGACTCACCTTTATTTTGGGATGAACATTTATCATCATTGGATTGAATGGTGAGCTTAGATTGAAATGCGCTTTCAATTGACTTTTCAATGCGCCGTAACAATCTTTGCTCATAGGATCTAAGTGACCCCATCAATCCTTGGACAGTCATAGTAGACAAGTCTTTAGTTTCTTCTATAACAGCACCATAGGATCAAATTTTTCAGTCAAGCTAATCAAAATTTTATCAACAATTCTGCGATCATCAATTGTATCTCCATGCGACTTCATTTGATTCACCAATTCGGACAATCTATTAAAATACTCATTCAAACTTTCTTTTTCTTTCATTTTTTCATTCTCAAAGTCTCTTTTAAGAGATTGAAGTTTAACGGTTCTCACCTTTGAATCTCCTTCGAACTCTTGTTGTAGAGTTTCCCATGCTTCCTTGGCTATTTTTGCTCTCATAATCCTTGGAAATATGGCTAGTGAGACTCCTCTTTGAATCATCCCAAGAGCTCCAGCATCGGTAATCTTCTTCTTCTTCAATTCGTCACTTTGCACAACTGTAACTTCTGTTGTTGTTGCTGATTCTTCGTACCCCCTTTTGACTAGATCCAAGACATCCAAAGAGGTGAATAAAGTCTCCATTTTTACTGCCCAAAAGTCATAATTTTCTCCTTCAAATAAAGGAACTTGGACATTGCTATAGTTTGTACTGTTGGTTGTTGAAGGGTTGCTTGAGAAAGCCATGACTCTTCACCTTCAATCTCCTTCTACTCTTCTATTTTCTCACGTTTCTTTGCTGCAAGGATGTGCAGCTCTGATACCAATCTGTTGGTGGTATTCAAGAGCAAGAGGAAGAGTATTTGAGGATAGATAATTATTTCTCTTTTATTTGAAATGATCTTTCTTGGTTGTACATTCACAACTAGAGATAGCTTACATATTTATAGTGAGTAATGGAACTCACTAGAATAAGCATTAACTCACTAGTGCATGAACACACTTAACTAGATGCACTTAACTGCATACAATTTACTAGGTACATCATTACCAAGACTTCATTAATTCTTAGATATATGAATGCATTTATTTAGCACATTACTCAACACATTGTTGGTATCTTGAATATTTTGCCGTACTGACCCACTTTTTAAAGATTTGCTGTACCGACCCAATTTTTGAAAATATTTGAGTGTCTGATCCACTGTTGAAAATAATTAGCGATCTGATTCAATTTTGGACACGTCAGCATAAGCCGTTATTGAATATGCCGTTACTGAATATGCCGTTATTTTTAATAACGGCATCATTTTATATTTTTTTTGCATGCCGTTATTTGGAGTAACGACATTAGTATATTTCTCATACGAGCGTGAATTTTCTGACTTGGAAAAAATTCTAAGTGTTGAAACAACTTATTTAAATAATGTCGTTATCCCCAAGAACGGCATTCGAATTACTGATACCGTTATTGGAGATAACGACATCAGTTATAATAAAATGAACTGTTGCCACTGTTCCAAACAAATGCAACAGTTCATTTTATTATAACCGATGTCGTTATTTCCAATAACGGCATCAGTAATTTGAATGTCGTTTTTGGGAATAACGGCATTATTTATAAGTTGTTTCAACACTTAGAATTTTTTCCAAGTCAGAAGATTCACACTCGTATGAGAAATATACTGATGTCGTAACTCCAAATAACAACATGCAAAAAAAATTGTAAAATGATAACGTTATTGGAAATAACGGCATATAAATAACCTATGCCGTTCCTATGCCGTTATTTCCAATAACGGCTTATACTGACGTGTCCAAAACTGTGTTAGATCGCTAACTGTTTTCGAAAGTGGGTCAGACACCAAATAATTTTCAAAAAGTTCGTCAGTACGACAAAAAATTACTTTTTGAAAATATTTGGCGTTCTGACCCACTTTCGAAAACACTTAGCGAACTGACCCAGTTTTGGACACGTCAGCAACAAATGTTCTTCGGAAAAACGGCATAGGTTATTAGCAAGCCGTTTTTCCCAATAACGGCATTTATTTTAAAAAAAACTTTCATGCCGTTTTTTTGGAGTAACGACATCTATTACTTTTAGTCGAAGAAGCATATAGTCTCAATTGTGAGATAAAAAGCAAGTATGAAAATACAATAAGAGATGTCCTTCTTTGAGAGAACGACATTCTTTATGCTGATGTCGTTATTTTGAATAACGACATCAGTTATTCAAAAAATTAATCAGAACAAGTAGGACTATGGCGTCAGTGTGTTCAAAAGGGATCTATATTCTTTTCTCTTACTCGATATTCTCTTTCTGAAAACTGTTTCAGAGAGTTAGTAATGGGAGAGATTCTTTCAAACCAACTCCGAATACCCAATAATTTTTTTCCCAAACTGTCCCACTTTTTGAAAGTTTTTCCCAAACTGCCCTTCTTTTTTTTAAAAATTCCCAAAATGCCCTACTCGCTTTCTGAAAAAGCGAGTGTGGGTAAAACCCCATCTTCAAGATTCAGGTATAGACTTGGCAAGTGAGTAGCTAAATTTGTCAGACTATGATTGCAGGTATTTTACTGTACAGCAAGTGTGCTGCCTTTAGTTTCTGATCACGTAATCAGAGGCTTAATGACTTAAAAAGGATTGTGTGAAGATTCTAATCAAAACCCTGGAATAATTTGTTATTCATGATAATAGAAAGGCCTATCTCTTATAGTGTGTTTCTACTTTCTGCACCTTCACCTCAACATTCCCATTCCCGTTGTGCTCATTTTGTGGAAATCTTGTTTCTTAATTGTCCTGTTGTTAGAATCTTAAAGCATGTGTAAACTTTGCACTTCAATCTTATGGGTATTTTTGGAATAACACTACAGTCTAGTACTGATATTTGCTAAGATATTTGTTGGATCATATTTGGTATAACATCAATACTGAACCATACCAACCGAAGTAGTCGGTATACCGAAGTTTCGGTATACCGAACTTTTGTGTTGGTAACGGTTTGCATATTTTCAAACCGAACTAGTTTGGTATGGTAATGATACAATGTCAAAAAGTCCGATACCGTACCGAGCCCACCCCTACATTTGAAACCTCAAATCAAAATAGCATATTCTAAGAAATATGCTAAAATGAGATGGGATCGAGATGGGTTCCATTGGGAATGCTCTAATAGGAATCTCGACATAAATACTCATGACTCACTGTACTAACTTCCTGTGGTAATCTAAGACCCAGATCTACCTATATAAACCTTATAAACCTGTTATTATAACTAATCCCAATTATCTTATGTGTCCTAGCTTTGAAAATCTCAACTAATCATGTGAAGATTAATCAAGTTAATCATACTTGGCAAAGTCCAAGACTCAAAGTGCAATCAGGATTCAGGAAATCACACCTTCCTTCTTATTTCCAAAAAGCAAGTCTTTCAGGACTATTGGAGTCAATGTCCTCTTCTTAGACTTCCAAGTCTTCCTTCCCATCTCCTTCATTTCTCTACACCATCTCACCCACTATAAATAGAGCTCAAAATTTGTGCAACTTCATTTCATCTCATCTCATTTCATCTCCACTTATTTTTCAAAGGAAAAAAAACTAGTACTGGAACTACTACTTCATCATTATGGGAAAGGTTAGAACTAGACTTCTTCCATACTTTGAAGTTGGAAAATAATAATATTAATATTAATAATAATAATTGTTATGTTAGTACTAACTATATGATGTGTTTGAATTGATCTTTTGCAGCAAAAGATGGTGCTGAAGGTCACAATGGAAGACTCAAAGAAGCGAGCAAAAGCGCTCAAAACCGCTGTTGGGTTGCCTGGTATGTAATTCATATTTGTTTTCTTGTATCCATGGTTTTATCATTTTAGAGGCTTCATTTGTCGAAATTTCAAGTATTGATCGTAGTTGGCTAGCTAGAATTACAATTTTTATAAGTTATATCAGTAAAACTACTATTGTCGGCGGCGCTGCACGACAGTGTGTTCTATCAAGCCAAGCATATAGAATACTAAATCTGTAATAACATTAATTGTCTTCTCGTCTTTACAGGTGTCATGTCTGCACAAGTCGATGGCGACAAAGTTGTGGTAGTTGGAGATGGGGTGGATTCAGTGACACTCACAATTATGCTTCGGAAAAAGATGGGCTATGCAGAGTTGGTCAGTGTATCTGCAGTGGAAGAGAAGAAAGATGAGAAGAAAGAAAAGAAAGAGGAGAAGAAAGGAGACGAGAAGGACAAGGCCCCCGAAGTACTGAAATATATGGAACCAGTGGTGTGGCCTTATTATCAAGTGACCACGCAACCACAACCGTACATGTATCTGACTGAGACTAGGGACCCCTACAATAATGACGAGTCTTGTTGCATTATGTAGACGAAGAAGATTAGGATGATTATCAGGAGTAGTATTGTTTCAAAGTTTTTATTAATTTTGCTTATTTTTCCTAAGGAACTGAGACGAAAGGAGGAGAATCAAAACTTTTCTTGATTTCATGATAGTGTAAATGGGTTTTCAATTGAGTTGTGTGCTCGACGTGTTGGTAGTGTAAACGCACGATTAGTGCTTATGAGAGGAACAATTAATTCAAATGAAATAAAATTTTGGTATCTGTGTTGCACAAAAATTATACCTGCTAATTGAGTTTATATTGGTTTAGAATCTTGTTATAGATTCATGGATAGTGGTTAATTTACTGGAGGTCTGTAAGTTTTATAAGATTCAAAAGGAAAGAAAAAGACTCAATAAAATTATTCATCATCCACCTAGATTAATCAGTATTAGTATTACATATTTAGACTAATAACACTAATCCTGATAAATTTTTGAGTCTAAAGCCAGATTTGAGTGTCTGATTCAAAGATCAGGTACAGAGACCAAAACTTGATCACTGCTTGATACAAAGAGTAAAGCATTCAGGACAATACTAAGATATCGTTAACGAAATGATCTCTCTGCTTTTAAAGGCAAAGCTGTAGCACTTAACAGTTAACTCTATCCATGCAATGATCAAGAGTAACCTTCACCATTTCATTTTCAATTTAGTATAATAAGTTGGTAAAGCAATGAATATATATAAACTAGATGACCTTCTCATATGAAATTAATGATCCAGTCAAATGTAAGAACCAACCTACGAGTCAATTTCATAGCATTGTATAAAATCCTTAAGCAAAAAAAATAAAAATAAAAATAAAAAATTTAACAACCGCATATAGAATTTTCTTCATTCTCTTGCATGTCAAAAAAATAAAAATAAAAAATTTAACGACCTCATATAGAATTTTCTTCATTCTCTTGCATGTCAGAAATCTAAACTTCAAAAAGTCAAATATGAGAAGTCAAAAAACATTTGAGTTTTGAATAAGTTGCACTCAAAGGACTGAAAGTAGCGAGGCTGATTCACAAAAATTAAAAAAAGATAAAAAAATAAAAAAAACTGTAGCAAGATTTCACAAGTGTATAAGAAAAAACAATTCCCAAATGATTCCTTATCTTAATCTATATAATAAAACACAAAGAAAGCTATCAAGTGGCTCTCCTTCAATCTCCCCAAAAATTAAAGGCCTAGATCTAAAATCACAAAACATATTTTTCTCCCCAAAATTCAAATTCAAATCCCCCACCCAAAACAACTCCTATATTTATTTAATTTCTTTTTTTTCTCTCTCTCTCTCTTCTCTCCCTCCCTCTTCTATTAAAAAAAATTAAGAAAATAAAATTTTTTAAAATTTTTAAAATAAAAAAATAAAAAAACTAAAAAAATTTAAAATTTAAAAACTTTTAAAATAATTTAAAAAATCAAAAAATTCATATAATATGTTTGGACTCCCAAAAGTTTCTCATATAATATGTTTGCTACTTCAATTAATTTGCTGGACCTCCAAAACTATTTTATATGATCAAACCAGGTGCACCGTTTCGAAGACGTGCTGTAGGCACGTGTCAACGGGCAAACCTAGTATATTTATAAAATCCCATGTTACTAATGGCAATATGGAATGCCAAATATCAAATTCAATCCAAATAATTCTTGCGAGTTTCCAGAAGAACAGTAGTTACTGTCATATATTTGGGTCTTAACTTAACAACCAATCTCAATATTTAATTTATTTTGATTTGAAAGGTCTCTATGTATAATTTAACTTGAAAGGATTATGATAGCAAAGTCCAATTTTAAGTGTTGAAACCGTGTCTTCCTTTTCCATATACCAAGTCCTCATACCAAGTCCTATAGTATTGTCATTGTCCTTTCTGTTTAGTCCTTCAAGTCTTCCCTTGCAATCTGGTTACTTCTCTTCACTACCTCTCTGTTTCTTCCTCAATAAATAGAGCACAAAAATTGTACAAATATCAATTCAGCTCATCATTCTACAATTAAACTAAGCACAAAATTTAGTAATAGTTCTATCACACTATGGGAAAGGTAAGAACTAGAACTTCTTTTAGTTCCAACTTCTAGGTTTCGTCTAAATTAAGTTTGTTATGCTTATTTACACTCACTATATCATGTGTTCAATTGAGCTTTGCAGCAAAAGATGGTGTTAAAGATCACAATGGAGGACTCAAAGAAGCGATCGAAAGCGCTCCAAATAGCTGCGGGATTCCCTGGTAACTAACAAATCATGTATACCTTACTATATCTATAGTTGTAGTACTGAGCAATGGTATTTCTGTAGTGTTAATAACAGTTGTCTTTTGTTTCTCTTTATTTCAGGTGTCATATCTACAGAAGTACAGGCGGACCAACTTGTGATGGTTGGGAATGGGGTTGACTCGGTAATACTCACGGGAAAGCTTCGGAAAAAGATGGGCTATGTGCAGGGCCGGCCCAACACTTATTGAAGCCTAAAGCGAACTTCAAAATGAGGTCTTTCAAAAGCTTATAATAAAATTTTGTTAAAATTAATATATTTTCATATAAATGTTATCTTTCGGGCTTTTTGAGATGTAAAATCATTTATTATATTATTGTAATCAATTTCGGACTTTTTGGTATGTGAGGAAGCCTTTATTATTATATTATTATAATCAATTTCATGCTTTTTGGAATGAAAGGAGGCCTATTTCGGATTTTTTGGTATGTGAGGAGCCCTTTATTCTTTAGATACATGTTTTTTTTAGGCCTAAAGCCCTAGCTTTGGTTGCTTTACCGTTGGGCCGGCCCTGGCTATGTGGAGCTGGCGTGTGTCTCGGTAGTGGAAGAGAAGAAAGAGGAGGAAAATGTAGAGGTATCGAAATATATGCAGCCGTATGTATGGCCGTATCAAGTAACTATAGCACCACAGCAATACATATATGACACTAGGGATCCCGACACTGATTCTTGTTGTATCATGTAGATGATAAATCAAGATGCATGTTTTTGAGTTTTTCTTTTGTTTATGATATGGCTAAAAATAGAACTAAATCGGAAACGTTAAAATCAGATACAAATCTCAAAGCTTTTAGAGGTAAATAGTAATTTCCGCTATCAATGGGTCTGTAAACAGGATCTGTGTCTTTTCCAATGCCCAATAACACAAAACGGATCCGCTTTTCTGGGTTATGATGGCAGCCCATTCTAAATGAATCCAGATCCTTTAAAGAGTTGTTCAAATTCATGTTTATCCCTACGAGGCGGTTTAAACCAAATCTCTTATAATGAAGGAATTTAAAGTCTATATCTGATCCAAAAACACCGGGAACTAGAGACATATGGTAATCTCAAAACTGGCCCCAAAGGCGACTATAAATATCCCCTACCTCCATCAGAAATAGGTAATCAATATTCTCATATTCTTCTTGATTTCTGACTTAAGCGTCAGAGGGTCTGTCACCGATATCAATCCCAATATTTCAGACTTTTTGTAGGTCACCAGAGACAATTGTCACCACACGAATCAAATCCTACGGCGCAAACGAGTCAGATCGTCAAGTCAAAAATTGTATGCATAAGAAGAGCAAATCTACAATTACTATGACGAAATGATGAGTCATTTATGTCTAGCCGTATGCCCCATAACATCCCCGCAAATGTAATATCCCATGCTATTCTATCCTCTTTCTTCACTACCCTTTCTCTCCACTCACCCCAGATATCGTATGTTTTTTTTATCGTAAAAGGTTGGCAATTGCCCCCCCCCCCCCTCCCCCCCCCGTGTTTCATTAAAAAAAATAAACAAAACAAACAACCAAAAATAGACTTGTGAAGTTCAGATCCCAACAGGCTGAGTTCTGGGATTTATACACCCCAACCAACAAACAAAAATACAACGAAGTCTAGTCCTACTGATCGGCCACCCCCGCTAGAACAACTTTCTCGTGCCAATTTAGGCTCACTCAGTCATTCGCTTGTACACCGTTTATCCTCTCCAACTATCGTGCGCTCTCCCTCGTCGCCCCAAGCAGTGACCCATACGACAAATTTAAGCACCATATTAGAGACCCTGTAGGCACTCCACCAATCTGATATCTCCATGTCTAGATTGAGTCCTCGTTCTCATCCCCTCGCTTCACCCTCGATGACTCTCACCGCAACCTCGCAGCGAGGGTAGACGTCGCACCTAACTTTGCGAGTCCTCTAACATGAAAGAACCAAAGGCACCCCTCACTTTAACCAACCAAGGTCAAAGTAGAACCCAAACTATAAAATTGCCTGACAATCGTCGCCTACACCAACTAGGATATATTTTGTTGCTAATTGTTAGTCGTTTGTAATTTGGATATTAGGGACAAATTTGGATCTTAGGGACTTCACCGCGTCAACTCAAATTTCAAAACACAATTTGAAATTCAAATCTCCCCCCTACCGCAACACTCCCAAATCAGAAATCCCCCTCCCCCCACTCTCTCCCCGACCTCCCCCACATGCCTCCACGATAGCCCCAACTACCCCGTAGTTCGCCACTCACCGCTCCACACCGGTGCTAGGCAGCACTCCCGCCACCAGCTGGATGCCACTAGTCCGAGCACCGCTGCGATCTGCGTCACCATCCCCGATGACGCCAGCCCAGTCAGCTCATCCCACAACCACAGTCACGAACGACGAACTACACCCCACGCGGCACCTTCGGCCCTGCCAAAGATGCGACGTTCTCGACCATCGCCGTCGCATCCGACCATCGCTGCTTTCTTGACCAACCGACCATCCGACCATCGCGGCGTTCTCGACTATTGCTGCCGACCATCTGCTGATCGCGGCCAATCAACAACACCCCCAACACGTGCATCATCCTCTGATCCTGCAAATATATGTTCAAATTGCTCGAATTCCTCTGCACATCCTGCAGCATCTTGACAAAACACGGCTGCGCCAAGAACCCCTTCGTCCTCTCCACTAACACTAGTTAGAGAATAACCAGTGTAAGAACAATTCTTTAAACATAGAGCACGACATTTATCTTGGTCCAAGTTCGTTATCACTGTGCAACCTGAACATTCCAGAAACTTGACCCTACTCACGGACACAAATCCATCGGTCTCATTACTCTTACAATCAAGCTCCATCATTGGAATACACCCATCAGACCCATCATTTAAACTCCATTTGGTTGGATTCTTTGGTCTGAGCCCTGGCAAGCAATTGCAAATGGGCAAACTACTGAGGTCGCAAGGACGCACCAGAACTCGACGACCTCAGCCGCGACTTTGCATCAGCCAAATCGAATATCAATGCCTCGTTCGACGGATCGATCGAGAGTTCTCGACCATCATTGCGATCTGAAGAAAAGTAAGGATTTGGGGAAAAAATAAGAGGGAAAGAGAAGATGAGAGTTGGGAGAGAGAGGTTGAGAGGAAGCAGGGGGGGGGGAGGGACGGCGCTGAAACCCTAGCCGCCGGCCGCCCCCCAAGCTCAGATCTAGGTTTGGGTTTTTAGTTTTTGAGTTTTTTAGGGGAGAGCTTCTCTCTCTAGGTTTTCTAGAGAGAGAAACCCAGATATCGTATGTTGAAATAGGAAATTCTCTCATCTCAACACCCAGCTTCACTATCTCTCATGCTAACCTAGCCTTTGGGCATGTAAATAAAATATGGGTAGAATCCTCATTCTCTAAATTACATCTCGTGCATTTTAGTGAGAAAGCAGTATCAGATTCAAATGATAGTTTTAAAATTTACTAAAAACACAAGGGCCCATTAATAATAGAAGTTCATATGACTCAAGTCAACTTAATTACATATACTTCATTAGCACTAATTAACAACCACATGCCGTGAAGGTTAATCTAATTAATCACACTTAGAATTAAATCAAGTCCAAGCCTCATGTATAGTCTGCAAACCACATGCCATCCTTCTTGTTTCCAGGAATCAAGTCTTAACTATTATCAGTCAATGCCCTGATCTTCTTAGACTTTCAAGTGTCCTTTCTCTCTCTACAAATAGAGCACAAAATTTATACAACTTCAACTCATCCAAAAATCTAGTACTAGATCTACTGCATTAATAGAAAGGTAAGAAGTAGATACCAATAGGTCTCGTATATAGTCCAAACTAAATTCTCAATTGTTAAGCTAATGCTAACTATTTCATATGTTTAATGGATACATTGCAGCAAAAGATGTGTTGAAGCTCACCATGGAAAGCACAAAGAAGCAAGCAAAAGCGCTCAAAACTGCTGTTGGATTGCCTGGTACTGTAACTTCATGTTTGTTTTGTTGCATTTGTAATTTTATCATTTCATTTTGCTTAATTTAAAGTACCGATGAAGTTCGCTACAATCACAATTTCAACTGCAGCTTCAGAAGAACTAGCAATATAAATCTAACTACCGTATAGTTGGAGTTGCATGATAGTTCTAATTTACTCAAACTAACGGTGTACAATACAGTCAAAGTTATGCAAAACGGACAGTTAATCTTCTCCTCTTCCAGGTGCCACATTTGTACAAGTCGATGGTGACAATGTTGTGGTTGTTGGGGAAGGGGTTGTTGCAGTGGCACTCACAATGACGCTTCGGAAAAAGATGGGCTTTGTGGAGTTGGTCAGCATATCAGCATTGGAAGAGAAGAAGGAAAAGAAGAAATAAAAAAAAGAGAAGAAAGAAGAGAAGAACTCACAAGTGACCAGGCAACCACAACCATACATGTATCACACTCAGACTAGGTGTTGCTGCTTATTTCGGTGCGGGAGCAAACAGATAGTGTGTAAATAATGGATGAAAACTACTAAAAGTCAAATATGTGCCTTGGCCATTAAAAAAGGTTAGAGCTGCCGTGATTGAATCTGAATCGTTGATTGATCTCCTGTGATCTGAATTCGACGGTTGGTGATGCGGCCGATGGACTTGCAAAACGTCTGAAACACCGCGGGGTGGCCCCCGGCGACAGACACTCCGACGCTCAAGTCAGAACCAGAAAGAGAGAGAGAAAGAGAGTGAAAACTGGTGAATTGTTGATTACCTGGTGACTGAAGAGGGGAAGGAGTATTTATAGGCCTGAGAGACATTCTAGAAGCCGAGTCGTGATCGTCGGATCTTTCATGTTTCCCCCCTGAAGAGATAAGATATCCCTGTGAGATGATAAGAGATGAGACTCATAGCCATCATGGGCTGGGTGTCTCTCTTAGTGGGCCTAATCTGTCACTTTTTATGGGCTTGAAAGAAGCACATGTCTTAGAGTGGGCCCAGGCCTGTAAAATAGGTATGTAATGGCTAATCGGCCTGTAGATACTTTAAGATCCGTGCAGGGATCGTACGGCTCTGATCTTCTGCGATTTTTACCATCATCATAAGCCCCCCACTCCCGGAAGGCAATTTTCATGTCTTTCGGGAAGTAGTACGTCTTATTTTAAGAATCTGGCGAATAATCTTAGCAGTCGGAGTGTTCGGAGATACCTGGAATCGATCTGTGGCTTCTAAAGACAGTGAATATATTCCTGGATTTTTCCAAATTTTCTCGAATTTTTCCGAATTTTCTGGGAATTCTCTGAGAATTTCTCCACAGTTCTTCGGATTTCTCCGAATTTTATGGAATGCTCTACGGTCTTAAAATTACTCTTTCAAATTTTACAATTAATAAATTAAGTTTTAATTATTTTTTCAAATTTTTTAAATAATTTTTCTGATTTAAAATAATTATTTTTGAATTTTTAATTGGTTTTGAATAAAAAATGATTTTAAAAATATTTTCAGGATTTATCAGTTCCGTTACACCTTTTAAAGCGATCTGTGGCGCTGATCAGCGATGGGCTCGCGCGGTGAGGCGATCCAGCAATGGAAAACGGCTTGATCAAGCCGAAAAAGTATGGAGCGTTGATCAGATGCTGGCGCGAAAATCTTGGAGATCCGACGTCTCTCCATTGTCTTCTTCACCCCTTACCTCGGCCAACGAAATCGCCAAGCTATCGCACAAGTCATCGTGTCACCGAGCTATAGGGATTTCACCGAGCTGTCACGCTCTCGTCGACCTATGGGAGTGTCAATATGGCTACCCCAACTTAGGATCGAGGTGATTCGGCGCTTCGTCGAGTCGTTAAGCTTTTGGCAGAGCTATGGGCGAGGTGGAGGAGAGCCTTTCGATCAAGCTCTATATCATGGCGATGTGCTCTCGGCGTGGTGGAGTGTTGGTCGAGAGAGGCTTTCGCCGAGCTATGGAAACTCGCCGAGCCATGGGTTTCGTGCTCTCGCCGAGCTATGGGTCAGCGAGCTCTCGTCGAGCTATGAAGCTCGAGCCCTTGCCGAGCTATGGTGCTATGATTTTCGCCGAGGTATGGAACGAGAGGTTTCGTCGAGCTACGGAGCTCGAGCTCTCGTCGACCTATCGAGTTGTGCCTCTCGCCTAGCTATGAAGATGAGTCTTCACCGAGCTACGATAGCTCATTGCCGAGCTATGGCCCTCCGAAGTTTTGCCGAGCTACGAGTTCGCTGTTCTTGCCGATCTATCGAGCTGTGCCTCTTGCTGATCTATGAAGACGAGTCTTCGCCGAGCTACGGTAGCTCGTCGCCGAGCTATGGCCCTCCGAAGTTTCGCCGAGCTACGAGTTCGCTGTTCTCGCCGAGCTATGGGGTTCACTGGTCTCGCCGAGCTACCACTGCTTCGCCGAGCTATGGGTTATCGAGGCTCTCGCCAAGCTATAGAAGCTTTGAATTCGCCGAGCTACGGAGTGCTCCGCTGAGCTATCGAGCTCACCGAGCTACGAAGTTAGAAATTTTCGAGCCCTGTTTTGGGTTTTGACAAGGTGCGTTGTAGCTCGGAGGTGGAACTCGACTGAGGGAGCTCGACGATTGAGCGGAGGCGCGAATTTCCTGGCGAGGTGACAGCTCGAAGGCGGAGTTGGGGTGAGGTGGAAGAAGGTGCGTCGATGAGGTTTGATTTCCTGGGTTTTTTGATGATGAAATAGGGGAGATTTTGGCAGGAAAACTCGAAGAAGAAGGAGTAAGGAAGGAGCGGAGCGGGTTGGTGTTTCGGGTTTGGATCCGCTACCCGTTAAGCCCCATTTTCTTTATTTTTTGGTTTTAGTTTGCGGGTTTGGGTATTGGTTTGTGGATTTGACCCCGAACTGAACCCGAAATCTTCTTTTCCTCTTTCTTTGAATGTTTGAGCTTCTTCTAGGAGATTTTTTGGAGCTATTTTGAGCTTGGGCTTGCATATAAACTTATATATATACGTATATATTGTCGTGTATATGCAACAACTCTCTCTCTCTCTCTCTCTCTATATATATATATATATATATATATATATATATATATATATATATATATATATATATATATATAGTTACTTATATGTGTATACCCAGCTTTTTACTCCATCACCGTGGATTGGCGAATCTTGTACGCATATCAATAGCTATGCTAGGAGAGCTGTTGCATACTGGCTGTTTGATCCCAACGAGTGTGGAGAGATAATTCTTTGACTGAGTCAATGTATGGCTCACTGTTTGTAACTAGAGAATTTAGATGGAACTCAGTGGTAGAATCAATGTAAAAACCGACGTTTGGTTCCGGCGAGTTTGGAGATGACTCTAAGACAGAGTTGGATGTTGCACCTGCTGTTTGTGCTCAACAAGCATGTAGAGACAACTCTGAGATCGAGTCGATGTAGGAATTGCCGTTTGATCCCGGCGAGTTCGTAGGGGACTCTATAACAGAGTTGGATGTTGCACCTATTGTCTACGTCCAGCAAGCATGTAGAGACAACTCCTTGATTGAGTTGGTCTAGAAACTGCCGTTTGACCCCGATGAGTTTATAAGGGAAACTCCGTGTTGGAGTCGTGTGCTAAACTTGTTGTTTGCGCCCAGCAAGCGTGTAGAGACAACTCTGAGATAGAGTTGATGTAGAAACTTTCGTTTGATCCCGACAAGTTTGTAGAGGACTCTATGACCGAGTTGGATGTTGCACCTGCTGTATGCGGCCAGAAAGCATGTAGAGACAACCCTTTGGTTGAGTTGGTCAAGAAACTGCCGTCTGACTCTGGTGAGTTTGTAGGGGCAACTCGTGGCTGAGTTGGCGTAGAGCTCGTTGTTTGATCCTAGCGAGTTTATGGAGACAACTTTGTGGTAGAATCGATGTAAAAACTGATGTTTGGTCCCGACGAGTTTGGAGAGGACTCTAAGAAAGAGTTGGATGTTGCACATGCTGTTTGCACCCAGCAAGTGTGTAGAGACAACTCTGAGATAGAGTTGATGTAGAAACTGTCGTTTTATCCCGGCGAGTTTACAGAGGACTCTATGACAGAGTTGGATATTGCGCCTGCTATTTGCACCCAGCAAGCGTGTAGAGACAACCCTTTGATTGAGTTGGCTTAGGAACTGCTGTTTGACCCTGGTGAGTTTGTAGGGGCAACTCGTGGCTGAGTTGGCGTAGAGCTCGCTATTTGATCCCAGTGAGCTTAAACAGGACTCTATAACAGAGTTGGATGTGACATCTGCTGTTTGCACCCAGCAAGCGTGTAGAGACAATCCCCTGATTGAGTTGGTCCAGAAACTGCCGTTTAACTCTGGCGAGTTTAGAAAAAACTCTGAGATAGAGTTGATGTAGAAACTGCCGTTTGGTCCCGACGAGTTTGTAGGGAGAGCTATGAGATGCACTTGAGCTTGAACTTGTTGTTTGGCCCCGGCAAGTTGTTTGTGGTGCTTGGGCGAAGACCAAGGCGTTGAACTCATTGTAGGGAGCCAATAAGCGTAGAGTGGAACATTGAACTCATTGTTTGGAGCCAACGAGTTATGGACGAAGCCCAAGCATAGAGCAAGGCGTTGAACTTGTTGTTTGGAGCCAACGAGCTATTTGGTTGAGCTTGAACAAAGACTAAGGCATTGGACTCATTGCATGGAGCCAACAAGTTGTTGATGGAGCTCAAGCGGCGAGTAAAGCACTGAACTCGTTGTTTTGGATCAACACGTTATCGATGGAGCTCAAGCGGTGAGCAGAGCATTGAACTCATTGTTTGGGAACAACGAGTCATTGATGGAGCTCAAGCGGCGAGCAGAGCGCTGAACTCGTTGTTTGGGACTAGCGGGTTGTTGATGGAGCTCAAGCGGCGAGCAAAGCGCTGACCTCGTTGTTTGGGACCAGCGAGTTGTTGATGGAACTCAAGCGGCGAGTAGAGCGCTGAACTCATTGTTTGGGACCAACGAGTTGTTGATGGAGCTCAAGCGACGAGCAGAGCGCCGAACTCGTTGTTTGGGACCAACGAGTTGTTGATGGAGCTCAAGCAGCGAGCAGAGTGCTGAACTCATTGTTTGGGAAAAACGAGTTATTAATGGAGCCCAAGCGGCAAGCAGAGTGCTGAACTCGTTGTGTGGGACAAACGAGCTGTTGATGGAGCTCAAGCGGCGAGCGGGATGCAGAACTCGTTGTTTGGGACAAACGAGTTACTAATGGAGCTCAAGTGGCAAGCAGGGCACAGAACTCGTTGTTTGGGACAAATGAGTTACTAATGGAGCTCAAGCAAAGAGTAGGATATTGAACCCTTTTTTTAAAGCAAATGAGCTATTGATGGGGCTCAAGCGGTGAGCAGAGCGCTGAACTCATTGTTTGGGACTAGCGAGTTGTTGATGGAGCTCAAGCGGTGAGCAGAGCACTGACCTCGTTGTTTAGGACCAGCAAGTTGTTAATGGAACTCAAGCAGTGAGCAGAGCACTGAACTTGTTGTTTGGGACCAACGAGTTGTTGATGGAGCTCAAGTGGCGAGCGGAGCACTGAACTCGTTGTTTGGGACCAACGAGTTGTTGATGGAACTCAAGCGGCAAGCAGAGCTCCGAACTTGTTCTTTGGGACTAACGAGTTATTGATAGAGCTCAAGTGGTGAGCAAAGCGCTGAACTCGTTGTTTGGGATAAATGAGTTATTAATGGAGCCCAAGCGGCAAGCAGAGCACTGAACTCATTGTGTGGGATAAACGAGACGTTGATGGAGCTCAAGCGGCGAGCGGGGTGCAGAACTCGTTGTTTGGGACAAACGAGTTACTAATGGAGCTTAAGAGAAGAGCAGGACATTGAACCTGTTGTTTGGATAGAACGAGCTATTGATGAGGCTCAAGTGGCGAGCGGAGCGCTAAACTCGTTGTTTGGGACCAACGAGTTGTTGATGGAGCTCGAGCGGCGAGTGAAGCGTTGAACTCGTTGTTTGGGACAACCCAGTTATCGATGGATCTCAAGCGGTGAGCAGAGCGCTGAACTCGTTGTTTGGAACCAACGAGCTATTGATAGAGCTCAAGCGGTGAGCATGGCACTGAACTCGTTGTTTGGGTCCAACAAGCATAGTCAGAGCTCATGCGGAGAGCAGAGCGTTGAACTTGTTGCTTGGGACCAACGAGTTGTTGATGGAGCTCGAGCGGCGAGCGAAGATCGCGGTGTTGGACCCGTTGCTCGATGTTGACGAGTGGTTGGCCGGAGGAACTCAAGTGGCGCGTGGAGCGCCATACTCATTTTTATAGTGGATGAGTTGTGGGTATTCTGAATCTTCTTAGTGTTGAAGTGAAGTCACTTGTGTTTATTCAGCGTTGAGATGATTCCATTCTTCTCTTTACTGACAAGTAGTTGCGTGCATCGAACGAGGTTCTTTGGGTCACTGAGCTTACTTTCCTTCGTGGTACGCTGTGCTTGACAGAGTTGGAACTGTCCCGTTTGCACGGTGCTTCGAGCGAGATGGAGTTGGAGGTTGCTCAAGTGAAGGAGGTCGAATGAATCTGGATTTTTCTCGTCTAAGGAAGACTTGTCTTGAATATCATTATCAAGAGTTGAGGCGGCCCTATGGAAGTGTTAGCTGGTAGGAGGTCGGTGAGGAGTTTTGTTTCCCTTAGGTAGAGCATCTCTCCAGTGTGTATAGCTGGAAGAACAGCTTACATGACACTTTGTCGCACAATGTTCGCAGGACTTTCCGTAGCGATTCTTAGACGTGAAATGGGAGTCATTGTAACTTTGTTGTTTTAATGTGACTTGTAGTTTTTGGAATGAGAAGTCTTCTGCATGCCTGTGTTTTTTCCTGTGATACATCATCTTGGGGGTTGGCTAGTCGTATGAGCTGCTCTTGGGATATTTGCAGACATCTGTAGTGCTACTGGATCTGAACATATGAGTTGGTCCTTGTTGTCATGGTTGAGGTGTCATCGACGGGTTCTCTGTTGCTAAATAACAGAGCCTCAAGTCTGTTGCGTATAGCTTAGAGAGCTGTCGATGGTATATGACGAAGTGTAGCATTGCTCCGTCTTGAACCCAGCTAGTTGTAGGGACAACTCTAAGGGAGAGTTGTTTTCCAAACTTGCTGTATGGGGCCTCTGACAGATTGTAAGATTCACATCGAATGGAGAGTTGAACCCCAAGTGCGACTTTTTACAAGTGTTGCTAGGGTAACTTCGATCCATGATTTTGGACCTCTTAATCTGTTGTTGAGGAAATTTAACTAGTTGTAGGAACAGATCGAATTACGAGTTGAACTCTGAATGTATGTAATTACATGTTGCGAGAGTAACTCTGAACTATGAACATGGATTCCGAACTTGTTAGTTTAAGTATTAACAGGTTGCAGGAGCAGCTCGAATGGTAAAGCGCACTCTGAACTTGCTTCTTTGCAAATTGATAGGGTCTCTTTTGAACCATGGACTGGACTTGGAACCGGTCGTCGAGGCGTTGACGGATTGCAGGAGCAGATCGAATAGCGAAGTGCACTGTGAATTTGTGTTATTGCAAATTGTTTAGAGTCCCTGTCGAGCCATGGGTATGGACTCCGAATCCATCTTACGGGGAGACTCGCAACTAGTGTTTGGTGCTACTTAAGTATTTAAGTGTGGCACTCAACTTGTTGTTTCCAAGCGTCCAGGAAAGTTCAACTAGTTGCAGGAACAGATCGATCGGTGAATTGTGTTCTAAGCGTGCGAGATTGCATGCCGCAACTCCCGAGTTCTGGATTCTGAACTTGCATTGAGGAAAGCTTGTAACGAGTGCCTAGCGCCGCTTTAATGTAATTTGGGCGTGTAGCTCGTTGTTCACTTTGATGAATTAACAAGTTGTAGGAGCAGATCGATTGGCGAAGCACACTCTGAACTTGATTCATTGTAGATTGTTGTAGTAACTTCGCACTATGGATGTGGGCTCCGAACCCGTCTCGTAGGAAGCTTTTAACGATTTTGGTGCTGTTTTTGTGTACAAGTTTGACACTCAACTCGTTGTACTTCACAAGGTGTTCTACTTTCCAAGTCCCTGCTGATATCTCCCTGCCCTTCGGGTCTTCAAGTTGATGAGCCGTCAGGCGAACAACTTGGTAGACCTTGCCTGGACTTGCCTATTTTGGAGAGAGCCCCCCATTGTTTCGCATAGAGAAAGAGAAATCTTCTGATGTACCAATGTGTTTAGGCAAGATTATTTGTTTTCGTCGACTGAGCGGAGTGTCTTCGGGTGAGGGATTCGGGTTTATTATTGTGTCATGATGAGAACTAGTTTGGACCTGGTGAAGGATGGTGTGGCAGGTTTGGAAGTTCTTGGTAGAGTTGGTTATGGCAGAGACTTCAAGCTCGTTTACAGTTTTAGAGTTACTGTGACTATTTTCTGGCGGTAGCTCTATGGCGTCGAGGGAGAGAATGGAGCCCCCCCATTGTAGCGAAGTAGCATGTTTGTACCGCCACTTGGATTCCTATAGCTTGGGATACGCCATCTGTTGTTGGGAACTTCTTTTTAATGTGAAATGCGGAGGCAACTGTATGGAATGCAACTAGGCCAGGACGGCCGAATATAGCATTGTATGCAGCTTTGACATCGATTACCATAAAGTACAGTGCTTCTGTTTGAATAACGGGGGCTTTCCCTGCTGTTACGTCGAGTGCGACAATTCCCTCGACTTGGACAGGTGCACCAGAGGTGTCATGAAGTGTATAACCGGTTGGCTTGAGTCAGTCTTGAGAGAGCTTGAGAGCCTGAATTGTGGCCATGAAAAGGATGTTTACTAAGCTGCCATTGTCCACCAGGATGCAGTGTACCTTATGATTTATCATGCAAAGGTTTATGACCAATGCGTCGTAATAAGGTGTTTGGACGCCTTCTAATTCCTTGTGAGACAAAGATGTCAGGACCCCGGTGTGTTTGGCAGGCAAAGTGTTACCTATGGAGTTGACTTTACTGACAAAAGCTTTGCAGGAGGAGTTGGAATCTCCCCCCATTGGGTATTCAAGAATGGAATGGAGGATGGTCATGTGTTCAGAGTCTTGCGACTCACATGGCCTCTGCTGATGCTTATCAGCCCCTCGAGACGGAGAATTTTCAACGTCATTGTCTTTCTGAATGAAGTTGGAAATATAGCGCCTGCGAATCAAGGTTTCCAGTTCTTCTTTAAGGTTTCGACAGTTGTCAGTAGTGTGTCCATAATCTCTGTGAAATGTGCACCACTTATTTTTGTCTCTTCTTTTGCTAGATGTTGACATCGTGGGGGAAAGGCGGATTATTCCGTCATTCTCCACTTCCATGAGGAAGGCTAATACGCTTGCATTGAGAGGAGTGAATTTGCCGAAGCGTGGCGCTAGAGTTGGACGGCGTGAACTTGCACCATGTTTCTGAAACTTCCTGAGTTCTTCCTCGCTTGTGTTCTTCCGTTTGTTCCTGAAGATGAATCGTTCTTACCTTGAGGTAGAGGGCTTCCTCTACCTTGGTGTATTTGTCCCTCCTTTCCAGGAGCTTAGTGACACCTTTGGGTGGCTTTTTGGCGAGGGAGGCTTTCTGGTCTTTGTCAGTAATGTTGTGGCGAAAAGCTGTAGTTGCAACGGAAGTGTTCAAGGCAGAAATTAGCCTTGCTTCAGTAGTAACATGCTTGACTAAGTCTTGCGGCAAAAGAGCTTCAGTTGTGACTAAAGTGTTCAAGGCGTAAATTGACCTTGCTTCAGTTGTAAAATGCTTGACGAAGTCCTTTAGCAGTTCTCCATCTTTTTGCTTCAGTTCTAGTAGGGAGACACTGGTATTTTCAGCTCTCTGACTAGTAACGAAGTGTGCAACAGAGAGTTCCTCGAACTGTTCGTAGGAAAACATGGATTCGGGTTTCAGATGTGGATACCATTCCCTAGCAGATCATTTCAGTGTAGCGGGAAATGTCCGACACATGAGTGCATCAGTGGCGTTATAGAACATCATAAGTGTTTTAAAGCTCTCAACGTGGTCCGTCGAGTCTGATTCCCCATTGTAGGACTTGAACTGAGGAGCTTTGAAGTTTCTTGGAAAAGGTGCATCGAGGATAGTTCTGCTGAGGGGATGTTGATTCGGGCGGTATGCCCTATTGAACCAATTTCTCTTTTTCTTCATTTGTTCTAGATGATATTCTACTTTTTGGATACGGCGAAGGACTTGGTCGTCCTTCTTCTAGGATGATTTTTATTTATAAAAGGATGGAATTCTAAAGGATCCCAGCCAACAAAAAGTATATATAAACTAGAACAAGTCATAACAACCAAAAGAAAGCATGGACTAGTGCAAAAGAAGCATAAAGCTTGACAACAAAAAGCAACCAGAAGGCTAAGAGTAATAAAGAGTATTATGGTACAAAATATAATTACTATAGAAAGGATAAATCAAGGATCAAGCACCACTACAGGGTTCCCCTCATGAGTCACACCACATTCCTAGGCAGCTTGAAAAGATGAAACCAGAAGAATCCCAGTAATGTACTCCTGATCATGGGAAGACATCGAAGTGATAGTATCCGAAGTAGATGAAATAGGATCAATATCCAAATAGTCTTCAACATGGTCAGCAGCAGCAAAAGAAGCATCAGTATTAGCAGCAGGAACATCACTAGAATCAGACTCATCCATAGTAGGGATAACCGGAGGTAAATTAGGATCAGCAACCGGAGAGTCTACCACTTCAAAATATCAACAAACACATCCTTAGCAGGAAGATTGATAGCAAGAGCTCCATTTTTGACTACGGCAACACGAGGCTGATCAGCAACAAGATTGGGTGGAGCTGAAACCCCAGCCTGAGAAGAGGAACCACCTGTCACTGAAGAAGCATGAAAAAATTTTTGAATAGCAGAGTTAATAGGAAAAAAATCAACTAGATTCTTTTTAGAAGGGGGAGAATCTCCGACCAGAGAGAACAAAATTACAAGATAGAGTTAAGAATATAAATAATATCAGAACTTCTTTTTATGAAAATTCTATTATTCCGTTCTTTCCAAATAACCCAAATAATAGCCATCATAAGAATGTCCCATAGTAATCGTAACTTAGGCTTAATTCTTTTTTCCTCCAGACACTCCACCAAGATTAAATAAAAGGTGGATACCCTTTAATATACTAGGCACTCTTTAAAATAAACATATTTCTCACAAAAGGGTATTTAATGAAAAGATGAAAAGAAGTTTCAGCCCCTTGAGAGCAAAGGACACAATTTTGACCCAATGCTAAATTTCTTTTATTAAGATTGCCAACAGTCAGTAAATTATTATTGATAGTAAGCCAAACCAAAATCCTCACTTTTAATGGAGCAATATTCTGCCAAATAATTTTATAGAAAGGACAAAGAACCCCACCAGAATTAAAAAACTTGTAAAAATATTTAAAAGTAAAGGAGCCAGAAGAAGACCATCTCCATTTATAATCATTCCTAATAGACCAATCATAGTTGCTGATTAGATGAATAAGTTCTTCAAAATCATGAGAATGGGAAGTAGATAGAGATCTTCTAAAATTTATGTTCCAAAATTTACCATAATTGTTAGTATGATAAAGAGAGAAAATAGTAGCATTAGGGTTAGAGGCAATCTTAAAAAGAGAAGGATAAACAGAAGCAAGAGAGCAATTCCCAACCCAAAAATCAGTCCAAAATCTAACAGTTTTACCATCCCCACAAATCTTTTGAATACCACATTTAAATGCATCAGCAGTTTTCCAAATACCTTTATAGAAAGAAGAAGAAATAGTGGGGGGTCTATCGTTGAAATCCCAGATGTTTCTACGTTTAAACTGTTTGTTCTTTATAATTCTAATCCAGGTAAGATTCTCTAATTTGATACTTTTCCAAAGCCATTTTCCAAGAAGGGCCAAGTTATGATTGCGAAAGTTAATAATGCCTAATCCACCTTCTTTTTTATCCATACAAACCCTATTCCAACTCATCAGGCATTTACCAGAGTCTGAAGAAGAAGACCCAGTCCAAAAAAGTTCCTCCTGATACAATCAATCTTCTTAATAACCCAAGCAGAAATATAAAAAAATGATAGATGATATAGAGGAATTCAAGAAAGAACACAGTTGATAAGAGTCAACCTACCACCCTAGATAAAGATCTACCTGCCCAAGTACATAGCAAAATGACAAACAAAGACAAATTTATACATAGAAAGGGAATATTCTTAGTTCAAACGGTTACATAACAAATAGAAAATTCAACAATAAGTAGGAGATGTATAGAAAAAATATAAAAATAGTAGCTCATCAATCTTCATCTTGGCCACCATGAGAGGGAGGAGGAAACTGAGTGGTGAACAGGTGGGTAAGATGAGAAATATTTGACTCAAGAACATCTTGACGATCCATTATATAATTGATAGCATGATAAATACTGCGAAGATCATAAAAATCTGCTCGAGGACGAGAGGAACTAGAGGCTGAAGACGGACGAGCTGAAGTAGCTAAAGGAACAGGAGGGGAAGTCCTAGAAGGAGACCTAGGTGGAGAAGAGAGAAGCTTCATGCATGCTAAACTTGCACGATCAAAAGACTCATAGTGCTTTACTACATTGGTCTCAGCATCGAGATCGACACCATAAGCACAAAAGACTTGAGTAAGAAGGGCACCAAAAGAAAGAAATGAAGTATGAGCCTTATGAAGCCTAGAGAAAATGATACGACCCCAATTGATATTAATTTTGCCGAATATTGCATAAATGGCTTGTTGCAACTCCTTGGAATACTGATCATAACTCCCTGTTTTGGGAATGATATTGTATGATAGTATGGGTGCAGCAAGTTTTGCAACAGGGGTAATAGACCTATTGGACATAGGGGGTCCATGATTTGGTAAATAAATTTTAGATAAAGTGGTGGCATCATCCATCTCAATTTCTCCTAAGTCAAGCCTTTCATCATCTAAACCCAAATTAAGAATGATTCTTTCGGAGGTGAGTTTCATCTTCTTATTTTTGACTGAAGTATAGATGAAAATCTCACTACCATCATCCGATTGAACAACCTTCATATTTGTATAAAACAAATAGATGAGTTGAGGGTAGTGGTAGGGTTGATTTTCTAAAGACCACAATGTTGAAACAAAGGCATGAGATTAAACCTATCAAGATCGGAAAAATTTACAAACCGACTTGGAAAAATCATAATGGAACATATTATGTACAACTTTTCAACAAGGTCGGGACTTCTAAGATATTGGATATAGTCCCTAGAAGATGAACTCTCCTCTACATGAGATGTTTTTGATCTCTTAAGAGCCATGAGAAACAAAACTCTCGAACGAAAAAAGAGGGAAGGAAGTATACCAACAAAAAGACTCTAGAAGAATTAAAAGAGCTTTAAGTGGACTTGAACACCACAAGAAATCAGAGGAGTTGGAGCTTCAAATGACTGGAAATTGACAGCAGCAGCACCAGTCGACTTATCTTCTTCAGATCAGGGAGACAAAGATAAGGTAAAAGTGAAAGAAAGGGGGGAGGTTTAGGGTTTTTACACAGAAATGTATGGCTTAGATCAAGGAGAGGGATAGCAACGGCTCAGATAAGGTCAAAGAATAGTAAAAAAGTGAACAGTCACCTCAAAAGATGTAACAAATTCGAATTTAAGAAAATTGATTCGCGACAGTCGACTGGTATTAAAAGGCAGTCGACTTAGTCGAGAGTCAAAATAGAAAATTGAACATAGCATTAATACAACTGGTCAGTCGACTGGGTACTATGCACAGTCGACTGTCCAAACCATAAAACTCAGACAAAAATTATAAAAATAAAAGATACTTGCCAGTCGACCGAACAATACTTGTAAGTCGACTTACCAGAAAAAATTCAAGAAACATCATGAAAACTACAAATCCCTAGTTCTCTTCTTAAGGTGATAAATGTGTCTTCCTTAAGAGATTTGATAAAACTGTCAGCTACCTGTTTATCAGTAGAAATAAAGTCTAAAGAAATGTCTCCTTTTAAAACATGATCACGTAAAAAATGATGTCGAATATCAATCTGTTTCGTACGTAAGTGTTGAACCAAATTTTTAGATATGTTAATAGCACTGGTGTTATCACACATTATTGAAGGTTTTTCAAATGAAATACCATAGTCTAATAGGGTTTGTTTCATCCACAAAATTTGGGCACAAGCCAAACTTGCAGCAATATATTCAGCTTCTGTAGTGGATATGGATACCGAATTTTGCTTCTTACTGCACCAAGAGACTAGTGAATGTCCCGAATAGTGACATGTCCCACTAGTTCTCTTGCGGTCAGTTTTACTACCGGCAAAATCCGCATCACTATATGACAAAAGTTGAAAGTTGTCGGTGCGTGGATAAGTAGACCATAATCAGGCGTGCCTTTAATATATCTTAAAATGCATTTCACAGCTTTTAAGTGAGACTCTTTAGGACTTGACTGATATCTAGCACACAAACATACAATAAATATAATGTCTGGTTTACTAGCAGTTATATATAAGAGTGAGCCAATCATACCTCGATAGAGTTTCTGATTGACACTCTTACCTAATTCATCTTTGTTAAGGATAGTGGTAGTAGCCATAGGTGTGGTCTTAATACTCGTGCTATCCATGTTAAACCGTTTGAGTAATTTCTTTGCATATTTTCCTTGATTAATAAATATGCCATTATGTGACTACTTAATTTGTAGTCCAAGGAAATAATTGAGTTCACCCTTGTGACTCATCTCAAACTCGTTTTTCATGGTGTTAGAAAACACTTGACATAGATTACTATCAGTAAACTGAAAATTATGTCATCAACATATATTTGTATGATTAAAATATCATTCTTAATTCTTCTAATAAACAAAGTAGTATCTACTTTACCTATTTCAAAATCTGTTTCTAAAAGAAAAGTATTCAATCGATCATACCAAGCACGAGGTGCTTGTTTAAGACCGTATAAAGCCTTTTTCAATTTAAAAACGTGATTTGGGAATTGTTCATGTTCAAAACCTGGTGGTTGTTTAACATAAACATCTTTCTTTATAAACCCATTAAGGAATGTACTTTTAACATCCATTTGAAAGAGTGTAAAATTCATAAAACAAGCAAAAGATAATTAGATACGAATTGATTCTAATATAGCAATATGAGCATATGTTTCATCAAAATCTATGTCTTCTTCTTGATTATACCCTTGAGCAACTAGTCTAGCTTTGTTCCTAACAATTTGTCCTAATTCATCTAACTTATTCTTGAATACCCATTTAGTACTAATTATAGTATGATCAGGATGTCGTGGAACTAAATCCCATACATCATTCCTTATGAATTGGTTTAACTCATCTTGCATGGCATTCATCCAAAATTCATTCTCACACGCTTCTTGTATATTCTTTGGTTCAAAATCCGACAAGAAAGCTGTGTTGGATATCATGTTAACATATGATCTCGTCTGAATACCATGTGAAATGTCACCAATTATTAAGTCATGAGGATGATCTCTAACTTTAACAAAAGACTTTGGTAAAGTTGGAGACATTACAACAGGATCAGTCAACTTGACAAGTCCATTAGTCGACTGATTTACAGCAGTCGACTTGACTTCCTTATCAGTCGACTTATCCGCAAGACTAGTTTGTTCTAAAGATGTAATTACTTTATTTAAAGGTGATGAATTAGTTTCATCATCTTCAATCAAAGTCGATGAAGACAGAGATTCATCAAATGCAACATGCATGGATTCTTCAATAGTCATTGTTGACTTGTTGAAGATTCTATATGCCTTACTCCTATTTGAGTATCCTACAAAGATAACCTCATTAGATCTAGGATCAAACTTATCTAAATTATCCTTAGTGTTCAGAATAAAACACTTACATCCAAATATTTTAAAGTAAGAGAACTAAGGAATTCTATCAAAAAATAGCTCATAATATGTTTTCTTTAGCTTAGGCCTAATCAAAATTCTATTTAAAACATAACAAGCTGTAGCAATGGCTTCAGCCCAAAATTACTTAGGTAAATTGCTTTCAACAAGCATGGTACGTGCACATTCTTGCAAAGTCCTATTCTTCTTTTCAACCACTCCATTTTGTGGTGAAACTCTAGGAAATGCAAATGAATGAGTTATACCATTCTTGTTGCAATATTCTGCAAACGTTTCATTTTCAAATTCTCCACCATGATCACTTGTAATAGTGACTATGGTTAGAAACTTTTGATTTTGAATTTGTTACAAAAATTAGCAAATTCTTCAAAAAGCAACATTCTTATGTTTTAAAAAGAAAGTCCAAGTGAATCGTGAAAAATTGTCTACTAAAACAAATACATACCTACTTTTATTTAAAGAAACATCTCTAGTAGGGCCAAATAAATCCATGTGAATTAATTCGAGCGGCCTACTAATAGAATTACTTATTTTGTTTTAAAAGTAGATTTAATTTGTTCACCTAGTTGACATGAATCACATAAGTTATCCTTTTTAAAGGATAGTCTTGGAAGCCCTTTAACTAGGTTGTACTTAGACAATTTGGAGCGATTTTTCTTATTCACATGGCCAAAAAGTCTATGCCAAAGCCAAGAATCATTATTAGAAGCTACTAAGCAAAATTCATTCGAAAACTCATATGCTTTTAAACACAATTCATAAATGTTATTTTTCCTAAAACTTTGAAAAATTATATTTTGCATGGTAGAATCATAAATTAAACATGCATCTTTTTCAAACATGATTTTATAACCCTCATCACAAAGTTGGCTAATACTTAACAGGTTATACTTAAGTCCACTAACTAATAAGACATCTTCTATAAAGGGGTTAGTGTGCTTACCGATCATACCAATTCCAATGACCTTTCCTTTATTGTTATAACCAAATGTGACTGTTCCTACATCAATGTTCTGTATGGAAGATAGGAGGTTGGCATGACCAGTCATGTGCTTCGAGCATCCGCTGTCAAGTATCCAACAATCTCTCTTAGGTACCTATAAAATATTCAATGTGAATGTGGTACCCTTTTTCGTTGGGTCCAAAATAGATTAGTTTGTGGGAAACCAAATCCATGATGAGTTTGATTTTCCACCATAAGCAGAAATAAAAATAGCAGAATTACATATAGTAAGCATATATGAATTAATATAAGCTATTCTATCTTTCGAACTCAGGTTGACTGGAAACCATACAATTTGCTCTGTCCAGTCGACTTTACAGCACCTTTCAACCAACTTTTACTATTATTCAGTCGACTGGGAGGTAGTATAGGTCGACTTATCTGAGGTATTTTCTCGTTGAATGAGACTCAGTACCTCTGGATAGGCGACTGGTGGCTGGGTGCAGTCGACTTGTCTGAACTTTAGATTTGCCTTTATCATGAAAACTTACAGTTTTAGGCTTTTCAAAAAACTCATAAAGTTTATGCTTAACACTGGAAATAGATACAGGTTTATTTACACTAGTGTTCTTAGAAGAATGAGATTTTTCAAGGGACTTTTTAAAACAAAGTCCAAACTTTTGACTAGATTGCACTTGATTTTGAAGAACATCATTTAAATTCTCTTTTCCTTTATTAAATTTATATATGTTATTGGATATCTCTTCATAATTTTTCTTTAGAGACTCAAGATCCATATCTAAACTAGAATGACGAGAATTTAAGGATTTTACTTCTTTATCAAGGTTAAGATTCTCTTGAGAAAATGTTTGATTAACTTTCTCTAAGTTCTAAACTCTAATCTTTTCTTTTTTAAGTTCATGAAAAATTTCATTGAAAGCATCAAGTAAATCATTAGAATCATACTCATTACCTACTTGATTTTGAGACGCCATAAAACACACGTTTGCAACCTCGTTTGTCTCATCAATTTCTTCTTTCGACGAAGAATCGCTATCATGACAAGTTGCTTGGTATGCCTTTTTGTTCTTCACGAACTTGTTCTTTGTGAACTTGTCCTTCTTGAGGTTGGACGCCTTTTCCTTAGATTTTGCGTTCTCTAGTGGGCAATCCTTCTTCATATGGCCTATCTTGTTACACCTGAAACAAGTTAGAGGTTCATTAGATTCCTTAGATTTTGAATTAAACTTACCTTTTCTTAGGAACTTTTTGAACTTTCTCATGAACATGGCAATCTCTTCCTCATCTTCTTCTTCATCCTCGGAGTCCGACATAGCTTTGAATGCTAATGTCTTCTTCTTTGATTGTTGTGGTTCGGCATCCTTCTTACGCTCTTCAAGTTGTACCTCATAAGATATAAGATTTCCCACAAGATTCTCAAGAGAAAGTTGTGTTAAATCATTGGCCTCTTCTATGGTGGTGGTCTTCTTCTCCCATTCGGGGGTTAGTGCACGAAGTACCTTCCTTACCATCTCGGCTTGAGTGTACGTCTTTCCAAGTTCCACAAGTGAATTGGTAATGTCTGTGAACCTTGTAATTATCTCAGACACATTCTCATTCTCCTTCATGCGGAACATTTCAAACCTGTGAACAAGAACAAATATTTTAGATTCTTTTACTTTATTTGTTCCTTCATGAGTTACCTCGAGTGTGTGCCAAATTTGATGTGTGGTTGTCGCATTGGACACACGGTTGAACTCCTCCTTTGTAAGGGCACAACATAGCGCGTTCATCGCCTTTGCATTGTTCATTGTTTGGTTCTTCATGTCATCGTTCCATTGTGCATATGGAATGGTAGGAGCGGTGTACTCGGTCTCCGTCATGTTCCATATTTCATAGTTGATGGACTGAAGGTAGATCTTCATTCTACACTTCCAATAGTTGTAATTGGTTCCATCGAAGAGGGGTGACCTTTGTGTAGATTGGCCTTCATGGTATTGATTTGCATTAGAAGTAGTTGTCATTGCACTCAACCAGGCTCTGATACCAAGTGTTGGATCCTGTAGGTAAGGCAAGAAACACTAGAAGGGGGTGAATAGTGTTTTATAAAAAATAATTGCGGAAATGAACTTTTCTTCTGACCAGTCGACTTGAAAAGAGAAACCAGTCGACTGGGGCGACAGTTAAGAAGAGTATTTTAAGACGAGTCTGATCAGTCAACTTATAGAAGAACCAGTCGACTTACTAGATAGATTTTCAGAGAGTATGTAGTACAAGTCTGACCAGTCGACTTAAAAGGAGACGCAGTCGACTCTCCAAACAAGTTTCATAGAGAATTTAAAAAGCAAGAAAATGAAATGCAAGTTCAAAGATTTACAACCACAGAGTACACACGATGTATCCTAGTTCGGTCCACCCGACCTATATCCAGTCCCCAGGCAACCCACTTGAGATTTTCCACTATTCTTGAAAAATGTACAAGAATACCCTACGACGTTAGACAACAATCTTGTACAACCCGTAGTCCTCTCTCACCACTAGAGAAAGCAACCGACTCTTCCACCAAGAGTGAAAATCTGAATCTACACCCTAGAGCCCTACTCTCCAACCGAGAGGAAAAGAAAACTATAAAATTATTTACAATCAACCTATAGCCTTGTTGTGATTGTGATTTTGTACGTGGATATTTGGTTGACTTCTGAATTCAGTCCAAAACGAAATCGATGTTATGCTGGACTGAAAACAGAGAACCAAGACTTAGTGAATTTGAAAACTTTTCTTTCTTGAAAGCACAATACTTGAACTTTTTCTAAAAAAATACTTGGAACTAAGTACTTGAAAGCTTGTAAAAGAGAGTATTGTCTTGTAACCTTTTCCAAGTGATTTCTACACTATATTTATAGAGTTAGAATCACTGGACGTTGAGAAGCAATTGTACCAACTGTCAACCAACGGAAATAAAACTTTTGAATTCGAAAAATTAAGTTTTGTAATCAGTAAATTGTCGAAACGACTTGAACAGTCGACTGGGTTGCCGTTATGAGTCAACTGGTCAGAGTTTGAAGAAGATCAGACAGTTTTGTACAGATACAGTCGACTGAGCTTTAACGGTAGTCGACTGGTACTCAACAGCTGATCTTGTTCAAGCTGTTTCGATCTTTAGATTTTGTAAAACACACAGTTATAAAAAATATGTGTGAGTGTGTGTGTGTGTTACAAGGCTGTACATCAATCTAAGACTCAACAAAGAGAAAAAATTACATTTTACAAGACACACAAACTATAAGACATTGAAGCTTTGGTCTTGATTTGAGTCTTGAGTCTTGAGTGAAGCTTTAGCCATTGTCTTTATATGAAGCTTTGCTTGATCATTCTTCAGCTTTAGAACATTGTGACTTGCTTGATCAATTTGCTTTGAGGACTTTGGTTATCATACATAATAAACTTTGATACAACCTGCAATATATGAGAAATAACATAACAAACTTTGCATTGTGTTGTAATCATCAGAATCAAGAATCAACACAAAACCTCTACCTTTTAACACAAGAATAAGAAAATTCCAATTAAGCATATCATATGATTTTTCAAAATCAAGCTTTAATAAAATTCCTCCTTTTTTTCAAGGTGAATAGAGTGAATACTTCTTGAGTAGTAGCCACACTGTCTAAAATAAACCTATCTTTAATAAAACCAGATTGAGAAATATTAACCAAATTACCAATCACAGAGGCCAGTCTATTGGCAAGGACTTTCATAATAATTTTAAAAATAACATTGAGAAGACTAATAGGTCTAAATTGGTAAACTTCATTGGCACCACGAACTTTAGGAATAAGAATGATATAATCATAGTTAATCCTACAAAAATCAAGAGAGTTGTTAAAAAGCTCCTCAAAAATACCCATAATGTCATCCTTCAGATCATTCCAGAAGTATTTATTGAAAAAAGTAGGAATACCATCAGGGCCAGGGGCAGAATCTAAAGGAAGATCATTAATAGCATTAAAGATTTCTTCTTCAGAGAAAGGAAGTTCAAGAGATGATAAGTCTGGTCCAGAATAAGTAGGAAATAAAGATTCCCAATCGACATTAAGAGAGGTATGACCTGAATGACCCATTAAATCTTTGTAGAACTTGACAAATTCAGAATGGATCAAAGAGATATCAGAAACATCATCTTCCGACGTATGAATAGAAGAAATAAAATTACATATTCTTCTATGAGAGGCATAATTATGGAAAAAATTAGTATTACCATCATCTAGAGAAAGTCGTTTAATTCTAGCTCTTTGAAACCACTTAATCTTTTCCAATGGCAAAATTTGCAAATATTCCGTTTTGTTAGATATTATAGTCCCACATTGAGTATTGGGCTAGTTTTTTATTTAGTTCTCTCCTATATATAGGAGATATTGTACTCAGTTTTTTCTCAATTCAATATTTAGTATTGTTTTCATCTCTCTAATTTATCTTAACATGGTATTAGAGCGAAACTATACAAATTTCTTCCCAAAACCCTAGATAAAAAAAAAACCACCGTTCTCCCCCATTCGTCAGCAACCTAATCCAAGCTACCCACCGATAATCAGTCGACTGCCGTCCTCCCTCGTCGTCCGTCGAACCCACCGACATTCAACTCCGTCGTCCTCTCTCGTCGGAACCCATCGACTGAAGTCCTCCCTCGTCCAAGCTACCCACATCGTCTTCAGCAAGCTACCTCCCCTCATCGTCTTCAGCAAGCTACCCATCGAAGTTCAAGCTACCCATCAACTCTCTGCCAAACCCTAGGTGCCGATCTGTCTCATCGCCAATGGATTGCTTAAGATCACTCCAGGTCGACTCCGATGAAACCCTAGATGCCACCGCCGCTGCTAATGGCAAATACGAAGCCTAGCCGCCCTTGTCCTCTCCCACCTCAACCTCTAACCCTACTTCTCCATTATACTTGTAAACCCATTACCTGTTATCCTCAACCTTTACCTCTAACTCGACCCGGGAACCAATAACCTTTTTTTCTCTTCTTTTTTTTCTCTTTCCTATTTTCAAAATAAAAAATAAAAAAATACAGGTACTACTACTACCACTGGATGGAATCTCAGTCTCTTCCACATATTTCCGCCTCCACCGACTTCCCCACTGCAACCGCTTCTCGTTCCTCCCCCAGATTCAAATAGCAGTGCAGCACCTTCAGTCTGCCTCCGGCCTCCTACCTTCTCCCAACATCATTCCTCATCCTACCCCACCTCTACTTCCGCTACTAGTAGTACCACCCTACTCCATACCTCAATCCAGACACCAGCAGCATCTTCCTCCATATTGTGCTCTCAGTCACATCAATGCTAGTCTTATTTCTCCTCACAATGCTTCTTTCCTCACATCCTCGGCCATACCCGTCACTCCAGCCTTGCCGTCTCCTGCTGATTGGGCTAATCTTCAGCAACGCCTCACTCAGCTGGAACTACAGCTCATGGGTCAGTCTATCAATGCTGGCTCCTCTACTCCTGCACTTTCTGCCACTCCCGGTATGAATTCGTTCTGAATTTTAGATTCTGGTGCATCACATCATCTCACTAGTAATCAGACACTGTTCACCACCTGCACAACACTTCCCTCTCACTCTCCAACTCTACACACAGCTGATGGGTCACCACTTCTTATTACACACTCAGGGACAATTAGCTCTCCCACTCTCACATTACCATATGTTCTTTATGTTCCTCATTTATCAATAAATCTTATTTCTATTAGTGTGTTGTGCGATAGTGGTCTTGTCATTACTTTTGATTCTTTAGGTTGTTCTATTACTGATTCCTCCACCGGTGAGGAGTTTGGGCATGCTAGTCATCAGGGTCATCTATATTATCTAGATTTTCTTCGTGCACATCACACTCCTTCAAGTTTTGCCTGTATTGTTTCCTTTGATGCTGATCTGTGGAACAGACTTTTATGTCATATTAGCGCATCACGACTCCAGACTATAGCTCGTAGTGGTGCTTTTGGTTCTCTCACTTTTAAATATTTATCTGATTGTCAGGGTTGTCACTTAGCCAAACACATTGCCCTACCCTTCAGTTACAAAAGCACTTCTGAAACCACTCATCCTTTTCAACTTGTTCATTCTGACTTATGGGGACCCTCTCCCGTACCTTCGTGGAAAGGCTATCTCTATTATGTTGCCTTCATCAATGACCTCACTAGACATATATGGGTTTTTCTTATACGTCAGCGATCTGAGATGCCTGATATTTACCGATTCTTTACAACTATATTCACACTCAGTTCGGTGTGCGCATTAAGAATTTTTGATCAGACGGTGCACGTGAGTACACTTCCACCACTATCAGACCGATTCTTAAGTCTCATGGCACCCTTTTTCAGCAATCATGCTCTCTCACACACATGAGCAGAATGGTGTAGCTGAACGCAAGTATCATCACATCCTTGAGACGGATCGCGTTCTTTTACTTTCCTCTTCCACTCCTCGTTCTTTCTGGGCTGAAGCTATCATGACCTATGTTAGTCTCATCAACATTACTCCCTCGTCTACCCTAGCTGGTACGACACCTTATAAGGCTCTTTATCACTCACCTCCCGACTACAGTATGCTCCGTACCTTTGGGTGCACCTGTTACGTCCTTCTCCCTCCTAATGAGCGCACGAAGTTCTCTGCACATGCTGCTAAGTGCGTTCACCTAGGTCTCAATCCAGAACACAAAGGTTATTGTTGTTTTGATCCATCAGTGGGTCGTGTTCGCATTTCTCGACATGTATCCTTTGTGGAAGACTCCCCTTACTACCTGACCCCCCCCCCCCCCCCGAGGATACTAGATTTCTCGATTTCCCAGTTGTTGATAGCCCCCCGACTTCATCTTCCCGCATTCCTTTTGATCCTACTCCTTTGGCTCCATTCACATCTCCTGCAGTCCTTACACCTATTGTTCCCCTTATCGAAACACCATCTGCTTCCCCCACAGCAGCCGCACCCACCCCACATACTTTCCCACCGACACATTGATTATGATGGGACCTTTGCTTCCATTGCATAATTGACTACTGTTTGCATCTTCTTACTGTTGCAGCCATCCGCCAATAGTCGTTATACCAGATGGACGTGAAGAATATTTGTCTTCATGGTACCTTATCTGAGATTATTTATATGGATCCTCCTCCTGGCCTCCCTACTCTTCATCGTCATGTTTGTCGGTTGCGTCGGGCTATATATGGTTTGAAGCAGGCCCCTCGAGCTTGGTTTGAGTGTTTTCTACTTGTCATCACCAAGACTGGTTTTATTCAGAGTTCTCAGGACCATTCTATGTTTATGCGGTCATCACTGCAGGGGAGGGTACCTCTACTACTCTATGTTGACGATATGATCATTACTGGGATGACTCTATGGGTATTACATCCACCCAAAAATACCTTCATCAGCAGTTCCATATGAAAGATCTTGGTAGACTACGTTATTTTCTGGGCCTTGAGATTGCTCATGGATCTCAGGGGATCTCATTACTCAACAGAAATACATATCAGATATTATCTCCGCTACATGCCTCTCTGACAGTCGATCAACCAATACACCCTTAGAGCTTCATGTGAAGCTTCGTCCTACTGATGGTGAGCTCCTTCCTGATCCCACTAGATACAGACAGATTGTTGGACAGCTTGTCTATTTATGCATGACCAGACCAAATATTGCTCATGCAGTCAGTGTTGTCAGTCAGTTTGTTTCCGCGCCTATGTCAGTTCACTACGGTGCTCTTCTTCGGATTCTCAGATATCTTCGGGCACTATTACTCGCTCATTATTCATGCCTACTACATCCAAACTAGAGCTGAGTGCGTATTCTGACTCAAACTGGGCATATGATCCTACTACCAGACAGTCCACCACAGGTTTTTGTCTATTTCTTGGTGATTCGCTGATCTCATGGTGAAGTAAGAAACATGCAGTTGTTGCATGTTCTTCGACCGAAGCTGAGTACAAAGCGATGACAGCTACTACAAGAGAGATTGTTCATATTCGTTAGCTGTTATCAGATATGGGTGTCACTCTTTCAGGAGCTACTCGTCTTCATTGTGATAACCGGAGTGCACTACACATTGCAAGCAACCCGGTCTTTCATGAGCGAACGAAACATATAGATATTGATTATCATTATGTTCGCGAGTGCTTTGATGCAGGGACCATTTCACTTCATTCTATTACCTCATCACAGCAGACGCAAACTTATTCACCAAATCTCATACTGTTCAAAGATTTCGATATTTAGTAGGAAAACTCACACTGTTTGACCCACCGTGAGTTTGAAAGGAGGTGTTAGATATTATAGTCCCACATTGGGTATTGGGCTAGTTTTGTATTTGGTTCTCTCCTATATATAAGAGATATTGTACTCAGTTATTACTTAATTAAATATTCAGTATTGTTTTCATTTCTCTGATTTATCTTAACACCTTTGAAGGTCAATTCTTTTAGAACGAAGAGACATAGATAAGGGCATAGTTTCTTCCAAACAGTCAATATGAGAAATATCTTCTTTCAACAAATTCTTCTTAGAAAGCAAATTACCAAATTTATCTTTTCTCCAAGATTTACAATTAGACTTGGTGTTCTTGAAAATAGAAAGAAGTCTACACAACCCAGTAAGAGAGGAATCTTTAGAACTAGAGATGCAATGAGAGATCATAATAGTAAAAGGGGGGTTCTTCTAACCAAAATTTTTCAAATTTAAAATTGAGAAATTTAGAAGAAGAGGAAATAGTGGATAAAATAATAGGGAAATGATCGGAAGTTATATTAGAACAAGCATTAACCCAAGAAAGAGGAAAAGAATTGTTCCATTCTTGTGAAACTAAAAATCTATTCAGTTTGGCAAAGCTTGGAATAATTCTTTTATTAGACCAAGTAAATCTCTTACCACTAATAGGATAATCAATAAGATGTAAGTCTCTAATTAAATTATTAAAGTGATCAGAATATTTTCTATTAAAAGTGTACCCACTTTTCTCAGATAAAAATCTAATAGAGTTAAAATCCCCACCAAAAATAGTCCAGCCAGAAAAAATATTATTCCAGTCAATGAATTCTTATAAAACTGGATCTGGAATGAGTCAACAGATTAAGACGAGTATAAGGGATGGAAAGAAGCAAACAATGCAAGGAAGGAGAAACAACAAGAGAATCCTGGGACCTATGGGTTATGGGCCCACACGCTTCCGCTGCGCTACTATGATCGGGAAGACTCTGCATGCACATCTTGGAGCAAAGGACGACACTTCCTCTCTTGGTGATGATCCAAGCTGCTGACAAGTCAAAGTAGATCCAACGATGCCAATCAATAAACCAAGCAGAAAATAAAAAAAATGGATGGCACCAAAATCAGAAGGATATGGCTACGAAAAGAAATTAATTCATACCCAAGAAGAAATCAATCAAAGAGGACGACTGAAAAAGATAGAAGAATCAATGAATCAAGGGATGGAATAAGAAGGGATCAAAATGAATGAAATAAGACTAGTATCCAGATTAAGTTGATTATAATTCATTCATGTATGCATGGTCTGTGTACTGTTGAGCCGATCCCATAACGAGCCAAGTTTGTCTAATATATCAGTCAAACTAATACATTAGCCAAACCTGTGCTCTATACCACTAAAAACTTTATCACGCCATGCTTCCCAAAAAGAGAATACAGAATACGGATACGTGACCAAGCCCAGCGAATGATTTTCTTCATCCATAAGCTGTCAGGATCTTTACAACATGTATACGAATAATCAGAGTAGGAAGCAAGAGAAGTCAACCACGCATGCACATATTAATCAATATACCTATAAGAATTACTTGAAATAAAATATATTAATCTCAAATAAACCAGATCTGAACAAGTCAATAATCCTGGGTCACATTGCCGAAAATACAAATAATCCAAGTAATAGGATACATTATTCAAAATAAGCAACAAGAAATAATAACAGCAAAACTCCAACATCTAGAATCGCATATCACCAACTCCATCGGGCTGCTGATCTCCATAATCTGCAATTTATTAAATTGCAGAAAGAGGAAAAAAATGTCTCTCAATGTAAGTTACGGGCCGCTTGTAGTGCAGGCACAAGTACAGGAAAGGGGTAAACAATATAGCATAGAATATACATGACAACAAAATAGAACAACTAGTATGACAAGATGAACAAGTGCATGTGGCATGTATCAAGTGTCAAGTAAAATACGTATCATGTAAACAAGTAAAAAGTATCAAGTGTCAAGTATCAAGTATCATGTACAAGTAACAAGTATCAAGTGTAAAGTGATCATGTTATTTCAAGTCCTGTATTATATCTATCTAGGTAGCACATCATGCGTCTCAGGTTTTAACCACATGGTTGCTACATTCAAACAATTTCATTTTAGATTTCATAGTAGATCTTTAAGGGCAGTGTACTCAGAGACAAGTATCAAGTATCAAATTCCAAGTACCAAGTATCAAGTGTCAAGTGTGCAAGTGGCAAGTAATCACGTGTCAAGTGTGCAAGTGTCAAGTTCCAAGTATCAAGTATCAAGTAATCACGTAGGATGTATGGATCCCCTTCCGAGTACACGTTTCTGTATTTTCCCCTTAAACCCCAGTTTAGCTTCTTGTTATTATTATCAAACAGATATGTGCGTGTACAAGACATGACAAGAATAACATGGCATGGACATGTAACAAGTTTAGGTTGAAAGATAAACATGTACAGGCAAAGGACAACACATAAAAAAGTGGGACAACGAAAATTCTAGTTCAAGACAGCAAGACAGTACTGCACTAAATCTGGGATTCCCGTTGCTACAAACATGCAAACCTAGATCCTTAAGAAAATTTGAAAAATAGACTCCTGGCCGAATCCAGAATATATATATGTCATATGGTAATTCACAACAATAGGTCTCAAAACAGATTTGTATCCAGAAAATATGTTCAGCCAAAAATCAGAAGTTTGTATTCATAAACAGAAAAACAGTATGAAAACTCACTGAATAAATCCACAAAAAATCTGGAGTATTTCCTAGTATGTTTAGTAAAAGAAAATAAAGTTTTATAATTTTTCAAAATATATAGAATAGTCAAGTAAAATCAGAAAGCAGCAAAATACACTAGTTTTGTAAATCTGGAATCCTAAACACAACAGTATTAAAACAGAAATATTTCACAAAATATAAATCAAAATCCAGATCCGTCAAAAGGGTGATAAAATAGATACATTAGGCTATAATTCATATTCACAAAATTTTTATAGAAAGCAATTAGAATCAGGTCAAAATTATGTTTCTTTACTGAACAACATGAAAATTCTGAATGTATAGTAGTTGTTTGCAAGCGTAGAATAGTGTATAAAAGTTATCAATTAAATCCCAAAAAATTAGGGGTTAATCCCAATCAAGTCTAGTTTTAACCAGCAAAATATTGGATCTAAATATTATCTTTAACATCAGTAGAAAAATAAATAGTCATACAGGATTCATATAAAACTAGATCTGGAATTTTAAACACATATGTAGTAAAATAGTCATAACTCAAAACTCATAAATCGAAACTGAGTTCTATCAAAAAATTTGGAAAGTAGACAGAATCCTCTATAATTCATATTCATAAATAATTTTCATATACTGAAATTAATAGGGTCTAAAATACTGAACAAAAACGGGAAACCGACAAAACAGAAAATATCCTTCATGCACAGAATCAACTAGTTCATATGAAACTCATCCAAAACATAACCAAACATGAAATAGGGTGTATTATATGTCCAAAAAATATGGTATAGGGTATTTAGCAAGTCTACAATAAGTTATACTACAACGAACACAACCAAGCACACGATATCATACGAACAACAAGCATGTATACAACAAGAAGTGGTCATTCCTAAGTTATTTTATGTCATGTGTGTAGTGAGGCAACTACGGGTGGGTCAACAAAATAGAGACAAGATATAACAGGGATTCACACAAGAATTGTCTCTAGAACACAACTTCACTACAAGCGGTATTTAGTACTCGTATTACACAAAGAAAAGAATACAAGTTACTTGCCTGAAGATGACGACGAAAATGAAGCAAGAGCAAGAATAACGGAAACAGATTTCTAGGCATGAACTCAATGAACGGCCACGAATCACACGAACCAATACTCACAAATCAACACATAACCCACGAACCAACACACGCACACAAAGAGAGAGCGGGGGACGGTCAGGGAGACGATGGCCGACACGATGGCGGGAAGCGCTGCCGTCGAAGATGTTGACTGCTGTTGCGAAGGGGAACATAGCACGGTGGACAGCATACTTGCTTCTTGCTGCGTCGGAAGGAGCACCGGTGGGTTGTCTGCGTTCGCCTGGCTGTCGTCGTCGTAATCTGACGTCGGAGGGGAGTGCAAGGCTTGAAAGAGGGGGAGGCACAGGAGGGAGAGAGTAAGGCGGTGCAGGGTTGGCTTTGAGGTGCATAGCGAAGCAGTTCAGGGGTGCAGAGAGGTGCGGGAGAGAGAAAAGCGGCTGAGAGTTAGGGTTGATGGGTTTAGAGGTTAACAGGAGGGTGAATATATATATATATATGGGTATGGAAGATGTTAGGGTTTAGGTATGAAAAAGGTGACGGCTGATGGGTATTTGGTTAATAGGGATTAGGCTTTAGGTGACAAGTTAGGGTATTAACGGGTAACGGGTGTGGGTATAGGGTAGAATCCAATAGGGGAAAGGAAAAATATATAAATAAAAATAAGATTTTTAATGTAAAATCAAAAGGTGATAGAAATAAAAATAATAATACTAATATTAGTAAAAATAACAATAATAATAATAATAGCAGAAACAATAACAAGAATAATAGAGTTAGTATTACAATATAAAAATCATAGAAAATAGTTACAAATAAAATTATTGATCAAAAACAGATTTTAATAGAAGATCCAACAATGCATTTTGACAAAAAAATTTGAAAGCGGAAAAAAAAGTAATTTACAAAAATTTTAAATACAGAAAATACGTATTTGCGAAAACAGGGGTTACACAAAAATACAATTTCTAGTCGTCTTCTATCTCCTACCATTTTCTCTCTCCCGGACTCCAATCTTCCTGCTCAAACCCAAACACCTTCTTCTTCAGCAACCCCTGGACCACCTCCGACGCCTTCTGAGCGCCGCCCTCTTCCCGTCGAGCAAACGCCTAAACCCAAGACCCCCTTCCTCTGTTTCCACTGTTTTCTGTCAAACAACAGCCAACCCCGATGCCCTCTCCCCTGTTCCAGTCGCGCTGCCGCCTATGATGCCGTCGACCGACATCGATGTCGAGAACCACCAGCTGTTGCCCTCTCTCTCTCCTCTACAGTTGTTGTTGCTGCCATTACTCTTTCTTTTGCTGTTATTGCCTTGTTTCTTTTGTGCACGTAGTTTGTAAGTTTGTGGGTTTGTTGCTCCAGGATTCTCATCCTGTTATTCTTTGGTATTCGAATTAATCATCTTTAAGGCAAGTCAACTTTCCTCTTGAATTGAATCTTGTTTCAAATTCAAGTTTTTTTTATTGAAATTCCGCAAGTAGATTCTAATCATTTATCGTATCGTTGTATTGATTATCTTTCGTTGGGTCTATTGAGGGTTTACACGAGCTAATCCCAATATTCTTCACTTCGTGCCACTTTTGACTCCAAACATCGAATCTTTCATGCATTCATGTAGAATTGGTAATAGGGTTATTCAAATAATCTTACACAAATAATCTATCGTAGAAACTAATGCTTGGTTGTATGTTGGAATGTTCGATTGATGTTTGGATGTTGTTAACATAGTGTATGTGTGTGCTTTAATTGTATTTATCATGCTATCACACCCATCATGCTGATTATAAGATCTATTGACTATAGAATCGATATCCATCTTGTTTAATTAATTTATTTCATGAAAAATACCCAAAAACCTGTATGTTGTTTGTTGTTTGTATTTTGCCTGACATTTTCGACCCAGTATTTGATCTTAAAATAAATAAATTTCTGAATAAGAGTTGTATCCATATGTTTCTAGTTTCCAGAACATCTTGAATCGCTGAATTCTGAGTTGTATAGAAAAAATTATAATCATTTTACTACTGCTGTGTTTTTATTTCCAGAATTTCAGATTTATGTATGTTCCATGTTTAAACTGTTAAAAGGCTTATTAAATATTAAAATATTGCTTTGATAATTTTCAGAATGATTTTCAACATGTTTAAGAGTCTAATAAATTTTTTTGATGAATTTATTATTGAGTTTTTGCTGATTCTAAAAATATAATAACCTGAAGTCGAATTTCTACCTGAACATGTAATCTGTAAAGAACGATGTGTTTGACCTAGCTACTATTGTCGGATTCTGAACATTAAATATGCGATGGAACCATGTGGAAGTCTAGTTTTCAGAATTTTTGATAGTTTCAGTTTTCGATTTCTCTAACAGCGGAAAATTACATTTTAGTGCAGATGACTCTTGCTGTCCAGAATTTTATTTTCTAGTTTTAATAAATTAATTGTTTCTATACCATAGTATTGCATGAATTAAAGTGTGTAAGTTGCATTGCATGATCCTTATGTCTTATTGTCATCATTCTAATCGTCCTATCCAAGTTATCGTCTTATTGTTCCTCTATTGATACTATTGTTCATCTCATATTTCAAATTGCATATTGTATTGTTGCATTGATAAAATAATTAACAAGTCAGGGTTTAAGGGATTAACTTGAGTAGTGAATGATATAGTGACTGTGTCAGTCAGTATTTTATCGATTGATTATAGGAGCGCTGACTACAGCACCCCAATCTTTCATGTATCGTATCAGTGTATCAGCGTATTAGTGAATCAGTGAATCATTATAATGTATCGTGCACAATATTGTTATCGTATCAGTGATTATCGTACCGACATATGGTCTGTAGAATTCGTCACTAGAGTCTAGACGGAATTGATTGTATGCATCAAACCTGTGGTATGGAACATATGAGACATAATAGTACATGCATTAGTTAGGATTAAAAATGATTAATAACCCATGGCTGATTTAAACCTCCAGTCAAAGTCTCTTATCTACCCCGACCGCAATGCCCCCTGAATAACCCATGGCTGATTTAAACCTCCAGTCAAAGTCCGACGTCCATCTAAAACATCTAAAATCATCTATGGTTGGGTTCTCAATCCTGGTCACTTGAAATCCACAAAAATTAGGACGATTCTTACCAATAGTTTTGTTGATCAATCTTTTTTTTTTTGCCTCATCCCTATAACACTCCAAAAGATGTATAACATTGATACACACTGTAGATACTCCTACCCGCTGTAACCTAAAGTCTAAGCACGACTTTATGAAGCTACCCAATTGCACTCCCCTCTAATCAGGCGACATGTTCTGACTTCTCTTTCCTACTTGATCACATGGCTAGACCGTAAAGACTAGCATAATATATAATCGACTCAGCGTAAAACAGAATAATTAGTAAGCAAGATACCTCCACACGGGGATGCAGGATCCTTAGCCTTAGATGCCGCTTTAATCAATTCTTCTTCGCTCGGACCCTGTGATTCCCATTTGTCCAACTGCCTCTTGCTCTTCCTTTAGCACTCCGTCAGCTTTTTGCTAGTACTACCGTTGTCCCCACGTCTCTCTTCTTTATCTCCCACATCTGAGTTTCTGAGATGAAGTTGTCTTCACGCACCCCGTCTAGTGTGCCTATGATTCCATCGTGTGAGTCTAAATCTGGATATAGTGAAACAGCACCAACGAAACTCCCCTTTTCACTTATAGCTTGTGTCTCATTTGGGCTCGAATCTTTCAGCTCATCAGCGGGCTTTTTGGTGGGCTCATTTTGAAGCCCAGAGTTTTAATTCAGCTTCATTATGTTCATTAACCTCTCTATTGTCCCCACGTGACTGGCCACTTTATTACTCAGCAACGAAGTCAGGGCAATGCGAATAGATTTTTCAACTTCTGATTTTGAAATTTTCAGAACTTCGTCGTTGATGAGACCTCCATCTGACTCACCCTCGAGCCCAATGTCTTCTCCAGTTGATGCCCAATTTTAATACAGTCAAAGTTATGCAGAACAATGAGTTGATCTTCTCCTCTTTTTAGGTGTCACATCTGTACAAGTTGAAGGTGATGACAAAGTTGTGGTTCTCTAGGCTGGGGTTGATGCGGTGGCACTCACAATGATGCTCCGGAAAAAGATGGGCTTTGCTCAATGTATCAGCATTGGAAGAAAAGAAAGAAGAGAAGAAGGGCAAGGCCTCCAAAGTCGCGAAAAGTTTGGGGCTGGTGGTGTGGCCTTATGAAGTGCCTCTAGCCCAACAACCCTACATGTATGAGACTAGGGACCCCTACTATAACGAGGATTCTCGTTGCATTATGTAGATGAACAACTGAAGATGATTAGGTTGACTACCAAGACGAGTATATTTTAGGTTTTTTAATTAATTAATTGTGCATTTATGTTCTAATTAAGCCTGATAGCTTGTTGGAAGGTTGTCAGATCAAAAGAGGGAGGATCTAAGTTTTTCTCGTTTTCTTTGTCGAGTAAATGGGGTATCAATTGAGTTATGTGCTCTTCTTGTACAAATGGTATAAGAATGTACTATATTAGTGCTTATGAGATGAACAATAATCAAATGAAATAAAAATTTAGAACTTTTGTTCTCTTTCCCCAACCCATCTCTAGCTACTTTCTCCTTTCAGATCTCTCAGATCTCTCGCTTCTTCCTTCCATCACTCATACTCCTTTTTTTATTATTGTGTAACTTCTCTCTCTCTCTCTCTCTCTCTCTCTCTCTCTCTCTCTCTCTATATATATATATATATATGCACGTGGCTGGAGTTGTTGTACTCTATCCTTTCATCCAAAAAAAAATTAGAATTTTTGTTTCACAAAATTATCCATGCAAATTGAGTTTACAATGGATGAATATTCGCTGCTTTACATGTTGTTTAAAATTAATTTATCTATTTATTTATTTTGCTGTAGATTCTTCTATTTGATTCAGGACAGTGGTGTTAAGGGGAGGGGAGGTCGATAGATAGATCTATGATCTACCTATGATCCACCTATGAAAGTGTCAGAGAATCTTTGTTATATTCTTGAGATTAGTATAATATACTTTTGACATGTATAATGTATAGACTAATCCAAAATATTTCGAGTCTAAAACCAGCATTGAGTGTGATTTAAAAATCGAGTTCTTAATCATTTTGCCAAAGATAAAAAATAGTGCTTTTATTGTTTTTTAGTCAAGATTAATTATATAGAAGCCATATGAGTGTAAGAGCGAGCCTAATGGGTCCCTTAATCCCCCCCCTGTTGGGGATTGTGGATCCAATATACGATAATGAGTTGAAGAAGATAGATGGGAAGGAGAGTCGAAGTAGGAGCAACTGGTCAAGAGTAGCAAGTGGCTACAGCAGAGTTGCGGTCGACCGCACCCCCCGACCGCCCAGGCAAGACGACCGGTCGACCACGCAGTCGACCGTCCCGCTCTCTAACTCAACTCTGTACCTTGAAGGAATGACCAGTCGACCGACCCGCTCTCTGTTGGAACTTGTGCAGTAGAAGGGGAAGACCGATCGACTGTCCTGGCGCTGAATAGATGAACGGCTGAGATTAGAATTATGGAATCCTATATATATTGTATTGTGTACGATTTTAGGGTTAAGAGAAAAGAAAATAGAGATCTACCAGCCGTCATTAAGAGAAAGGGAGATAAAGAGAAACCCTACACCTTTGTGGTGAGTTCTTGAGAGATTTGTAAACCTAATCTTCATATTTCTAGTGAAAATCGCAGGAGTGCCTCTGCGCGGAGAAGCAGCCATTGTTTGGGTAAACCTCGATAAAAATCTTGTGTGTTCTTGTGTGTTGCTTTTGGTTGTTCTTTGTTCTCTTGTTTAAATTCTATAGTTCTTGCATCTCGTCGTCGTTGTTGAGTTTATTCCGTAGTTAGAATTCAACAAAGTAGTATCAGAGCTACAGGTTGGTAGTCTTGATTGAGATGGGGGACAAGAGTAGAGTCATGGAGTTCGATGGAACAGATTTCACAATGTGGAAGATCCAAATGATTGCGTATCTTCGACAGAAGGATCTAAATGATCCGTTGTTTGGTGTGAAGCTAGAAGGGGTGGAGGTCGATCCAGTTGCGTTGAATAGATTGGATCAGAAAGCACTTGGACAGATTCAGTTGTCGCTGAGCAGGAAGGCGCTATTTCATATTGAGAAGGCAAAAGTCGCAAAGGAGGCAATGGAGATATTGATAGACATGTTTGAGAAGCCGAATGCAGCAAATCAGATCTTACATCTAAAGAAGTTAGTTAATTTAAAGTTGTCAGAAAGGGATTCGGTTGTTGAGCACATCAACAATTTCTATATGGTTTACAATCAAATGGAATCGTCGGGTTTAAAGTTTGAGGAGAGGGCACAATCGTTGTTGTTGCTATCCAGTCTTCCCGACAGTTGCGACATAGTAGAGCAGACTATTACTAGCACCATGACATATACGAAAACCCTAAAGGATGTTATAAGCAGCATCATAAATGAGGATGCAAGGAGAAAGAGACATGAAGAGACTTCGGTGTCATATCCTAGTAATACCACGCTGTCAGTTGATAACCGTGGTAGAAGTAACAACAGAGGGATGTCGCAAAGCAGGAATTACAGGTCCAAGTCAAGAACAGGACATCGCAAAGGTGAGTGTTGGTACTACAAGAAGCCAGGACACAGGAGAGACCAATGCGAGGAGTATAAAAAAGCACAAGTAGGGTCACAGGTAGCCAATGTGGTAAGTATTGAATCCTGTCTAGATGAATTGTGTTTATCTGATGGATTTAATATTTTGCAAGATAATTGGTGTATAGACTCAGGTGCTTCTTATCATTGTACCCCCATAAGGGATGTTTTTGAGGATTACAGGACAGGTGATTTTGGTGCAGTTTTAGTTGGTAATGGGCAGATATGTCCAGTTGTGGGTAGAGGCACTGTGAGAGTGAAGGCTCGCAATGGTGGGCAATTGGTCTTGTATGATACAAGACATATTCCGAGCTTGAAGAAAAACTTGATCTCAACTAGCAAACTAGACAAAGAAGAGTTTACAACAACTTTTGGGCATGGAGAATGGAAGGTGACTACAGGTGTCAGGTTGGTGGCAAAAGAAAAGTATGGTGACACGTTGTACTTACTCAGGGAAGATGATTCAGGTGATATCATTGCTACAAATCAGTAGGTAGTTCCTCTTCATTTCTATGGCATGTCAGGTTGGGACACCTTGGTGAAAAGGATGTCAAGCAGCTTTGTTTTAGGGATCTTCTGCCGGAGGTGAAGAAGGTTGAGATAGATTTTTGTGAGAATTGCATGATGGGCAAACAAAAGTCAGTTAGCTTTCAGTTAGGTGGGTGTGAGAAGAAGCTTGGGAAGCTAGAGTTGGTACATATAGATGTGTGGGGTCCAGCTCAGGAATTCTCTTATGGTGGCAAGAGATACTTCGTTACATTCATCGATGGTGCTACAAGAAAGGTTTGGGTTTATAAAATTCGCGAGAAATCAGAAGTATTTGAGGCATTCAGAGCTTGGAAGGCCAGGGTTGAGAATGAGACGGGTTGCAAGGTGAAGGCAATAAAGTCAGACAATAGAGGTGTGTACACAAGCAAAGAGTTTGTTAACTATTTGGCAAAGAAATATATTAGAGGAATCAAGACAGTTCCTAAGACTCCACAGGAGAATGGTGTAGCAGAAAGGATGAACTGCACGATACTCGAAAGGGCAAGATGCATGAGACTTCATGCGGGTCTTCCGGTCCATCTTTGGGCCGTTACAGTTGATACAGTAGTGTACTTGATTAACCATTGCCTGTTTAGTGCCCTTGATGGGGCCATTCCAGAAGAACTATGGTCAGGTAAAACTATTAACTATTCGCATTTGAAAGTTTATGGTTATATGGCATATGCACTAATTGATAGGAAAGAAAGAAAGAAGTTGGACTCTAAGTTCAAGAGGTATGTGTTTATTGGCTACGGTGGCGATGAGTATGGTTACAGGCTTTGGAATTTTGTGGATAACAAAGACATTCGCAACAGGAATGTAGTGTTCAATGAAGAGCTCCTATACAAGGACAGGCATACAGGTCAAGAGAGTACAACCAGTTCAGAATTAGTTTGGGGTTCGGACTCAACTTAGATTTAGATTCTGAAGGCAGCCCTAATGGTGGGGGTCCTACAGTGCAGCAGCAGGTACTGGTACCACAAGCAGCATAGGAGGCTCATGGTGACCCTATTGGGAATGGGCAGGTTATCCAAGATGAACAGGTACAGCCAAAACAGTTCGGGGAAGCTAAACCGGTCGGTGAACCGATACCCTCATTGAGGAGATCGACACGAAAGAGGAGGCCAATCAGGATATTTGATCCATCAGCTAGTGTTGTTCACGAGCATATTCTGTATACGGATTTGGGGGAGCCAGAGACTCATGAGGAGGCTTTGAGGGATGAGGCTCGAATTCAGTGGGAGTTACCATGAAGGACGAGATGAACTCCTTGGAACAGAACCAAACTTGGGAGTTGACCAAGTTATCTGCAGGGAAGCACGCTCTTATGAACAAATGGATTTTCAGAGTCAAAGATGAGGCAGATGGAAGTAAGAGGTACAAGGCCAGGCTTGTTGTGAAAGGATTCTCTCAAAGAGAAGGTATCGATTATAGTGAGATCTTTGCACCGGTTGTGAAGATGTCTTCTATTAGGGTTTTGCTCAGTATTGTGGCAGTTGAAGACTTGCACTTAGAGCAGTTAGATATGAAGACAGCATTTCTCCATGGTGATGTCGAAGAAGAGTTGTATATGAAGCAACCCACAGGTTTTGAAGCTAAAGGAAAGGAAGACATGGTGTGTCGATTGAAGAAGAGTCGTTATGGGCTCAAACAAGCACCGTGGTAATGATATTTGAAATTTGATTGCTTCATGAGAGGAAAAGGTTTCGATATACGCGAAACGGATCATTGTGTGTATGTTCGTAGATATGAGGACAATGATACAGTTGCCTTGGCGTTGTATGTGGACGACATGCTGTTAGCAGGTTCATGTATGGAGAAGATCAAGGAAGTGAAAAAGATGCAAGCTTCGAAGTTTTCAATAAGGACTTAGGTGAAGTAAAGTAAATCCTCGGCATGAAGATTAGTAGAGACAGGAGAAGCAAGAAGCTTTGGTTATCTCAAGCGGACTATGTGAAGAAGGTGTTGAAGAGATTCAATTTGGATGGCGCAAGGCCAGTCACTTGTGCCTTGGCTGCTCACTTCAAGTTATCAATGAACTTGTGTCCTAAGACAGAGGCAGAGATGGAGGAAATGGCCGCTATTCCTTGTGCCTCAGCCGTTGGGAGTTTAATGTATGTGATGGTGTCTACATGACCAGACATCGCACAAACAGTGGGAGTTGTCAGCCGTTACATGAAGAATCAGGTAAGCAGTATTGGGATGCACTGAGGTGAATTCTTAGATAACTAGCAGGTACTTCAGATCACTCTCTTTGTTTTGGGAGGAGATTCTTTGCATATACATGGTTATGTAGATGCAGATTTTTTGGGCGATCGTGATGGCTGCAGAAGTACTACAGGGTATGTATTCACAGTTGGTGGAACAACTGTTAGTTGGGCTCCAAGGTTACAAAAGGTTGTAGCGCAGTCAACCACGGAGTCTAGAGTATATGGCACTTACGGAAGAGACGAAAGACATGTTGTGGATTTCAGAGCTTATGAAACGGCTGGGCAGGAAGCAACCCATAGGTGAACTATGGTGTAACAGTCAAAGTGCAGTTTTCTTAGCGAAAAACTTGGCATATCACTCTAGGACTCGGCACATTCAAATGAGGTATCATTTTGTCAGAATGGCGGTTGAGAAGAAATGGTTAAAGCTAACTAGGATTCTTGGTACTAAGAATCCGGCAGACATGCTCACTAAGGTGGTGGATAGCAAGAAATATCAGTTTTGCTATACCGCTATCGGATTTTCTCCAGGTTAATTGTTGAGGAGACTCGCAGAGGCACAGGCCTAGACTAGGCCAATGGAAGAATGAAGAATAGGTAAGAGACTTCGTGTATGTCTCCAAGTGGGAGATTGTTGGGGATTGTGGATCCAATACACGATAATGAGTTGAAGAAGATAGATGAGAAGGAGAGTCGAAGTGGGAGAAATAGGTCAAGGGTAGAAAGTGGCTACAGCAGAGTTGCGGTCGACCGCACCCCCCGACCGCCCAGGCAAGACAACCGGTTGACTGCGCAGTTGACCGTCCCGCTCTCTGACTCAACTCTGTACCTTGAAGGAATGACCGGTCGACCGCGCAGTCGATCGACCCGCTCTCTGTTGGAACTTGTACAGCCGAAGGGGAAGACCGGTCGACCATCCCGATGCTGAATAGATGAACGGCTGAGATTAGAATTATGGAATCCTATATATATTGTATTGTGTACGATTTTAGGGTTAACTGGAACCAAGTGAAAAGAAAATTGAGATCTACTAGCCGTCACTAAGATAGAGGGAGATAGATAGAAACCCTACACCTTGGTGGTGAGTTCTTGAGAGATTTGTAAACCTAATCTTCATATTTCTAGTAGAAATTGCAGGAGTGCCTCTGCGCGGGGAAGTAGCCATTGTTTGGTGAACCTCGATAAAATTCTTGTGTGTTGCTTTTGGTTGTTCTTTGTTCTCTTGTTTTGATTCTATAGTTCTTGCATCTCCCGTCGTTGTTGAGTTTATTCTGCAGTTAGAATTCAACACCCCCCACCCCATTCGGCATTATTTTTGTCGACAAAAGAATGGAATCGCATTAATGCAGTTCCATTATCAAACCACAAACAAGGTTTCTTTTGCAAAATACCCCTCCCCTCATTTATATTTGTATTATATTATAATTCATTTGTTTGATTTTTTTTTTTTAAAACTTCGTTTAATTATTATATTTGTAGATAATATTACACAAAAATTATGCTATTGTTATTTTTTCAACGGGATCTTTAATATGACACTAATATTGGATATCTTCCTGATTTATTTTAAGTGTAGAAATTAATAATATGAATAAATAATGACATGTTCGTGTTTTACATGATATAATGACTTCGCGTATAATAATGCAGAACATGATCATCGAAGACGAGCGAGATATAAATGGGCCAATTGGGGAATTTATTCATACAACTACCCTTGAGACATCAATGGTTGCCGATGATGCAACCCAATTTAGTCAGTTTCTAGCTAGACACAAGAAAATTAAGAACAATGAGGCTCATTTTGAACTCCAAAACAGATTAATTGCTCATTTGTTGGAACTATACGGTGCTAGTACACCAGGTATTTAATTGTTAACATTTTGTAATTTGAATAATGTGGTACTCTTTTTTTCTACTGGTTTTTTAACAAGGTCATCAATAATTGTATTACCTCTTTCTTAGTAAGTATATTATCAATCTCTAATTAATTGTATTATATATTTTTAATTATTTGTATTATTTTTTTGAATTCCAAAAATTAGTTTTGTGCAAAAAGAAAAAAATTACAATTTTTTTTTGAAATCTCAAATAGGGGTACCATTGGAGCACCCCATTTGAAACCCCAAATTAAAATGACATATTCTAAGAAATATGCCAAAATGGAACTCCAAAATGGGGATGGAAATGGGGTTCAATTGGGAATTGATGATGGTAAAAATCGCAGCAGATCAGAGCCATGCGATCCCTGCACAGATCTCAAAGCATCTACAGGAAGATTAGCCATCACAGGCTTATTTTATAGGCCTGGGCCCACTCCGAGACATGGGCTTCTCCCAAGCCTATAAAAAGTGACACACTAGGTCCACTAGGAGAGACACCCAGCCCATGCTGGCTAGGAGTCAAATCTCTTATCCCCTAACAAGGATATCTTATCTCTTCAGGGGGAGAGACATGAAAGATCCAACGGTCACAATTCGATCTTGTCAAATGTCTCTCAAGCCTATAAATACCCCTCCCACTCTTCAATAATCAGGTAATCAACAATTCACCAGTTTTCACTCTCTTACTCTCCCTCTCTTTCTGGTTCTGACTTGAGCGTCGGAGGGTCTGTCATCGGGGCCACCCCCCCGGTGTTTCAGGCATTCTGCAGGCCCGTCGGCAGCATCACCAACCGTCAAATTCAGATCACAGAGGTCAATCAACGATCCAGATTCACTTTGAGGAGCCCTAACAGTTTTTAACGGACAGGTCACAGATTTGACTTTTAGTAGTATCCTTTATTTATTAACTCACTATCTGTTTGCTCCCACACCGAAATAAGCAGCAACAGATTGGCGCCGTCTGTGGGAACACTGCGCAAGTTGAACTTTTCTCCATGCCACCAAAACTAAGAGGGGCGGCCTCCAGCCGTCGCACCAACTCTCTTCGTCAGCCAACTCAAGCTCCTCCTATGGAAGATCAAATTCCTCCTCAGCAGCAACCCCTAGAGCCTAATCACGCTCCTGTCAATGGAGAGGCGCCGGGGGGCTCCCAACAAAAGTGTAACACCAGGCAAAATTGGAAATGACAATTTTGCCTTTGTATGTTACGCACGTGTATTTTGTAACGTATTTTCACTACGTATTTTGATTACCGACTATTTATGCATTTCCCATATTGATTTTATTCTATTTGAGTCAACGAAAATATAATATTTTAATCTCTGTATTTTACGTGCTTTTTGTATGTTTTCGATACACGTATCAATTACATATTTTTCCATCACTAAGTGTGATATTTCTACGTGTATTGATTATTTATTTTTTGTGATCGAACTCGTTTTATAAAATGAAAATTTATTTTCCCATATTTTGATTAAAATGTATTTTTTGATTTTTACACGTATGATGCACGTGCTGATTTTCCATGTCCATTTTCTTACTCTCATTTCTTATTTTAGTATGCATAAGTTTTTATATTAGCCTTCTTTTGATCCATGGACCTAAAAATTAAATTCTAGCCCAAAGAAGAAAAGCACACTAGAGTAATTAAGTTAATAAAATTAAAGAGAGCCCATAGGACAAGCCCATTAATAAAATCCTAATTTAAGTTGCGCTTGGACTAATACATGACAAGTTACAACTTTTAGTACACATTTAGAACTATAGAAATTGTATTTATTTTGTATTGTGCATGTGTGCATGTGTGCATGTGCACACTAGGAGTTGGCCGGTATGCACTAGGGTAGGGGGTAGGCCGGTTTTGATAGGAGGAGAAGAGAGTTAGAGTTTGTATTAGTGGGGAGAAGAAGAGTTGGGAGTTTTGGGAGTTAGGGTTTTGAAGAGGTGAAAAAGGAGTTAGAAATGTGAAAGGTTAGAGGTTTTGTGAGTTAAGAAGGTGAAGGTTTGTAAATTATAAAGAGCAATTTATTAGGTGGGTTATTTTGCACATTGAACCCTCAACTTATCCTATATATACCCTAGTGTTCTCTTCTCTTTTCACACAAAAAAATAATAAAATAAATAAATAAGAGAAAGGAAGGAAAAGAAAGAGAGTAAGAGTGTTCTTGTGCTTGGAGGAGTCTTGCTAGGAGAAGAAGAAATTACTAGGAGCTAGGATTGTTTGGTTGGAGCTAGGAGTGCTTCCATCTTGTTTGTTCAATCTTCACTAGAGGTGGGTGATCTCCTTCTTTCTAAAGTAGAAATTGCATGCTAATTAATTATTTTAAATGAGTAGTATGAAATTGAATATGATGAGAAATGTGTAGATAGAATCCATGCTAGCATAACATGCAATGATCTTGTTGAGGCTTAGTGAATAATTGTTACCATGCTAATTAAAAAGGAGAGTTCAACTAAAGAATTACTCATATGAATCATGTTAGAATGTTTGCAAATTTTATGTTTGTCGAATATGTGATTTTTCTTTTATGAGAAATTGTTAAAGAATGTTATATTTCGACATATACTTTAGAGACATGATGATTAAGAAAGAAAAAGAGAAGAGAAAATAATTTTTGTTATTGCCATGAAACATGTCGACATATGTTAAAAATACAAACTTTTGCATGAAAGAATTTCTTTGAGATATCCATTATTGATTAAGGGACATGTTTGGTTTTTAGCACAAATTTTAATTAGTATAATGATGGACATAAACTAGTTTTAAGAAACATGATACTTAATTTTCGAGTTTTGAGAAGAAATGCATACTTGTTAAAGAAAGGAAAAATCTATTTTGAAAATGAAGATATATTCTAAAAAATAAGTTTGAACTTGTTGATTATTATTTTAAGATTAATCTCAGTCCAAAAGATAAGTTTATCCAATATCCTAAAGATTGGATCATTGGATAAATGAATTTTTCGAAAAAGAACTGAATTCAGAATAGTATAACCAAAAGTACACTAATACACTTCCTAAACAGAAAATATACTTGGACTTACTAGTTAGCCAGTGCACCACAGAGCACTATTTATAAGAGATCTTGGGTTCAAAACTTGTTAAGTACATTTTATTTTGTTTTCATTTAAAAATAAATCCGAAATCGAAAGTGGATACTTCGGGTTTTCAGTATGGTATTATGACAATTAAGCCACTTGGGCATAGTGGTGCTCGGTGGGTGCTTTGGGCGCCCTGGTCCTGGGTTCGAAACCATATGGCCACATTTGTTTTTTTTGTTGACATTTTAAATATCTTTTAAGTGAATTTTTAATGCAAAGAAAAATTGGAAAAAAATACTAGAATTTCTATAAAATGAAATAGAGATTATTAAAAATAGTTGAAGAATTTTTCAAGTGTATTTGAGATACAATTGAAATAGAAAGATGAATGATGTGAACTTAAAAATCTATTATTTAAGAATGGACCTTTCTTTTATTAAGAAGAGTAAAGTATTAATTTGTGAAGTGATTCTTAAAGAGAATTATACTCTTACTTTTTGTTTGTTTAAAGAATATTTTAAAGTGCATTGAGACATTATAAGAGCTTGGATTTGTTATAAATTCCATGTGATAAAATTGTTTTCTTGAAAGGAATGTTTTGTTTATAAAGAATATGAATGAATAACTAGATCATGAATAGTGTCAAGACTAAGAAAATGAGTACTTTGTGGATAAGTGTTAAGACAAGTTATTGATCATTTGTGAATAAAATTGAAGATGAACATATCTAGGTTTAAGACATGTTATATGAAGGGTATGAGTACCCATGGATTCAGGTACATGAAAAGTTGTGATCTAGAGGTGTAGTGAGGCCCCGGGTACCGACAAGTTAAATTTAATAATTGATATATTTTGAGATATGTTTATGGAGCTATCTCGATTTTGTGATTAAGTCTGGTAGGGGGTTAAAGCTAACTCTAGGGGTTGTAATTGGTTCATATCTTGAACTTAAGAATTAGGCACTTAAGTTAAGATGTAGTAAGACCTAGGCAAACATAAGTGGAGCACTCTATATAGCCGGGCGGTGGGTTTGTTGCGGCGGTTTACCGGGACTATAGACTCAGTTGGTGGACTATGGTTGCTCCGTGGGAGATGGGCTTTTATTTTTAAATCCAGGACTTTGCGTAGTCAGGCGGATAGTTTGCCGTACTCCATATATATGCGTATTTCGGGGCTAGAGGGGCACTTGCGAGAGGTTCGTACGACGAGGAATCTGTATAACAGTCGGGCGAGGGATTTGTTGCGGCGGTTCTCCGGGACTGGGATCTGTACTCATGGAACATTTTAACTTTGTCTTATTACTGGGTAGTTGTCATGGCGAGGATTGAACACTTTATTGTGAAGTACGTAGACGCTTGCCCTCAGACCTATGTAGTATGGGATGCATAGAATCCGAACAAGTGTGCATTAGTGTCGTCCTAGTATAAATGTGTGCTTTAGGCATTAAGGAATCACATACACTTACATGTTTAGTGCACGATTTAACACTTTATTGTTCATTCAACTTTTGTGATTTGTTAAAGTAATGAGATCGTTATGTGTAGGCATAGATAGGATAGCCGAGTATAATATTTTTGTCAGTTGTATGTGATTGGCGTGCCCACAACTTAATATGCAGGTAATGGACTTTTTATGAAGAAGTAAAGATGACATGATGCAGATGATGATTTACATTGTTACAGTTGTACAAGTTGTATTTTGTTTCATTGTTGTATTTCTTTTATTCTTTCGCTGTGTAACAAAAATGTATTGAACTCTGATGTATTATTAAAAAGTTTTAATTTTCTTGTAAAATTGTACGAAGTGAAGTAAAGATCCTGTGAATTCTCAAATTCGGTCTTATTTGGAATTCAGGCCGTTACCGATGGTATCAAAGCAGGCTTCACAAGCAGTACAAATTTATAAGGAACAATACCCTAGAGTGGACATTAGGAGTGTGAGTTTCAGCTTATAGAGATTTAAATGTAAGTGATTTACATTTATGTTTCTCTATACACTGATGTTTTCACTTCCTTTTTGGATGGCTGTTCGTGAATGAAATAGTTATGGAACCTTCATTCATGATATTCTCCTCGTATACATTGATGTGAAATTGTATGCGAGCATGTTTTTCCTGGATTTCAGAGTGGCACAGTGGAAGCGTGGTTGGTTGACCCTACATTCATTACACTTAGACTCACTTCCCTTTCAAATTATTTTTGTGGATTTTCATCCCAGTATTTTTCAACATTTAATATTTTTCAAATAAATATTTTCTTATTGGATATGTATTATTTTGACTATCTTTCTCAGTCTCGATCTTTTGAAGTTATTTTATCTGTATTTCAATCATAAAGATTTGTCCTTCGTATTTTTATCCGTTTGCATTTGCAACTATTATTTTCTTCATTTATTATTTATATTATATTCTGAATTTTCCGATGCGTATTCATTTTATATAATTTGACTTTGATGATGCTATATTTTTATATTGTCTTATATATTCAATATATCTTTATCAAGATTGAAAATTTCTACCTATATAAATATGACCTACCATTTTGTTTTATTGCCAACATTGTATGCTATTGTTACTACATATTATTTGCTAATTTGTTTTGATTATATTCACTTTTACTATTAATCGCTACTCATTAATTTTGTAATTTTACGCTTCTTCAATGTAATACATACACTACATAATTATTGTTTTCATTTGTGTTTTCATCTCGTGCATATGCTTTTCACTATTAATGCTATAAATTGTTTTCATTACTACAAACTTTGTATATCCTATATTTGAAGTCTATATATCTATTTTGATATTTTGCTGTTATAATTTCCTACTTCATTTACAATTTTTTCATCCACTTTTATGTCACTGATTTCAAACATAATACTATATTTTATTAAATATCCCCATATCCAAGTATATATGGAAGATTGCATCTTCCTATCTCCCGTTTTGGTGCAACCTGATGTCGAGGGGGGCAAATATGCAATCAGACGTCAATGGATGCAAACTGCAACTGGATGTCGGGGAGGCAAAGTCTGCAATCAAATGTCCAGAAGGCAAACTGCAATCAGATGTCGTAGAGGCAATTCTGCAACTTGAGATCGTAGAGGCAAGTCTGCAGTTGGATACCAACGAGACGAACTTACACTAGAAGGAGATTGTCTACTTTGATAACCTCTATTTTGTTTTCTATAATATTTACTTACCACTATGCTATTTTTGTACTAGCTTGTACCATTTTTAATATTTTAGAACCTAGCATTTGTAACCACTATTTTCCCAAAATTGTATTTTCCGTGTATTTTCTGCATTTAAAAATTTTTCGTAAATTATATTTTCGGTTTTCAAATTTTTTAATCAAATTGTATTATTAGATCTCCTATTAAAATCTGTTTTCGATCAATAACCTTATTTTAAAATATTTTCTGTGATTATTATATTGTAATACAATTCTGATTTTTTTGTTATTATTACTCGTATTATTATTATGGTTATTAGTATTATGGTTATTATTGATATTTTGACTGGTTATTAAAAATCCATTTTTTTTAATCTACGAACTGTATTGTAGTGTTTTAAATAAATTCTATTTTTGCATTGCAAATTATATTTTTATTATAAACAATCTTTTTATTTGTTATTTTATTTTCTTATTGAATTTTTAAAACCCTATAACCCATCTGATTCCTTATTGGATATTTTATTAACTCTATTGGATTTAATCCCATATATGCCCATTATCCAATACCCCCAACCCAAACCCGATACTTACTATTACAACTACCCAATAACCCTTCAACCCTACAACCTTTCCCCTACCCGTTTGCAACCTGCCCAGACCCGTTTTACATTTACCCAACTACCTTATTATACAACCCAATACCCATTTATCAGCACCTGAACCAATTTAACCCAAACCCACCCGGTAACACCCTATTCACCTAACCCTAAAACTTTCCTTGCTATATAAACAAACTCTCAGCACCTGTTCATCTTCCCCGTCTCAAAACCTCAGCCACCTTCAACCCATGCACCCTTTTTCCTTTCGTCTTCCACCTCTTCTCACCTTCCTCCCGCTTGTCTCTCCCTCACCCCGTTCACCCATCTCCTCTCCTCTCCCTCGTGATGCCTGCACCCAGCCCCAGTGTCGCGACCCCCTTCCCCTTCCCCCTGGCCGCCGTCGCCCCACTACAGCCAATCGCGATGACCTCTCATCCTCCCTCGCAGCGACAGACAGCTAGACCTCAGTGCCTCCCTGCATCTTCTACGGCGTGCCCCTCAGTTGCGTCATCAACCCCGTCTCCCCTGTGCTGCCTCCTCCTGAGCACCGCGACAACCGTGCTGCAGACAGCCGTCGTAACTGCAGAGCCAGCCAGCATTGCAGCGGCAACGTGCGCTTCCCACCGTTGTTTTGCCGCCCTCTGTCGCCGTCCTGTAGCCCGCCATCTGCTGCCATGCCATGGGTTTCTGTTGATCAAGGTTTTGATCAACTATGGATGTGAGCCGTCCGTTTCATCGAGATCATGATCATCTTGATCATGGAGTTTTGTTCTTGTTAATTCTCGATCGTCCGATCTTCTTGATCATCATCTTTGTCGTGGGCCGTTGATCAACATCTTGATCATCATCAACTTGGAGTTCTTTAATCACTTTGATTGGTGGCCGTTAGATCGTCGATCTGATTCGATCATCATCATCATCAAGATACTGATCACATCTCGATCTTGATCTTGATCTTCGATCAGAGTCGTCCGATCTGATCCGATCGCCTTGATCTCTTGATCTCATGATCTCAGCCATCCGATTGTGTTTGTGGGTTATTTGTTCTTTGGTTCGTGATCTGTTTGTTGTGTTCGTTGTCGGAACTCCGTTTCCGTTATTCTTGTTCTTGCTCCATTCTCGTCGTCATCTTTCAGGTAAGTAACTTGTACTCCAATTCTTTTGTTTGATACAAGTCAAAAATACCACCTATAGTGTAGTTGGGTTCTAGAGACAACTCGTGTGTGTGTTATCTTTGATGAGTTTTCTCTCTATTGTGAAAACTTGACCATAGTTGCCTCACGACACAATATTGATATGAATTAACTTAGGTTTTGCCCGTTCTTGATTTGATCATGTATGTGAGACTTCTTGTGAGAATTTGGGTATTTGTTGAGAACCATGTGATAGATTTGTTCTAGATATGTAAATTACCATATTTCATGATGTTTGGACACTTGGTAGACTCGATTTCATGTTTGGTTGTGTTTGGATCAAGTTTCGTTGGATCTATGTTGATTTTTGTTTTTGGGTAAAATCTGTATTTTGCCGCTATTCTGCCTTCATCAGTAATTTAGACTATATTAAGGTCAGAATCATAATTTCAGTATAAAACATGATTTGTAGAGGAATTCGTCTGCTTTCCAACCCCTCTGACCTTGCTCGATTTCGTTTTCGTATGTGTGAGATATGACTGTTTTACTACAGAGGTGTTGATCAATTCCAGATTTCATTTCTTGGTGATTTTGATGACTAAATTATTTTGATACTTGTGCCACACATATTATTTTGTTCTAGAACTTTGGTCAGTTTTTCTATACTTATCTAGGGATTACCCAGGATTTTGGCAGATTTTATTGATGAATTTTATATGCCGTTTCATTCTCATTTATAAAAACTATACTTGCTGTATTTTGCTTGCTGTTCTGTAAAGAATCGTATTTTCACCCTGATTCCTTTGACTGTATGAAAAATATTTTTAAATATGAAAGTTAGTTTATATTGTCTATTTTCATCTCCCTTTGGCGGATTTGGATTTCGTTTCACGGTTTGCGAGATATTTCAGTTTTCGTACAGCTGTGTTAGGAATTCTAGATTTGCCAAACTATCGTTTCTTGAGGTTTTCCGATTTTTGTTGACTAAGCTAATTTTACTGGAATATTATGAAACTTTATATTCTGATTCTAGACATATAGAAAAATACCCCAGATTTTTCCTGGATTTATTTGCGAGTTTCGGATGCTGTTTTTCTGACTGAGAATTCTTTTTACAAATTTCTGACTGAACATGTTTTCTGGATTCAAATCAGTTTTGAGTTATGATTTTGTGAATTACTATATGACTTATTTATATTCGCTAGGTTCGGTTAGGAGTCTATTTTCCAGATTCTTCGACGGATCCAGATTTGCATTTTTATAGCAACGGGATTCACTATTTTAGTACAACACTATCTTGCTGTCCTGAATTAACATTTGCATGATTCTATTCCTTTATGAACAGTATATCATCTGTACCTGTTTATCTGTCAGCCTGAAACTGTTACATGTTTATACCATGCTATTATCACTCTTTTTTCTACACATACAAGTTTGTCTACTAATAATAATAAAATGATCAAGCCGGGGTTTATGGGAAAGATCTGCTGCCAGGCCGTCGGTTTCTGTTGATCAAGGTTTTGATCAACTATGTATGTGAGCCGTTCGTTTCATCGAGATCTTGTTCATCTTGATCATGGAGTTTTGTTCTTGTTAATTCTCGATCGTCCGATCTTCTTGATCATCATCTTTGTCGTGGGCCGTTGATCAACATCTTGATCATCATCATCTTGGAGTTCTTTAATCACTTTGATTGGTGGCCGTGAGGTCGTCGATCTGATTCGATCATCATCATCATCAAGATACTGATCACATCTCGATCTTGATCTTGATCTTCGATCAGAGTCGTCCGATTTGATCAGATCGCCTTGATCTCTTGATCTCATGATCTCAGCCATCCGATTGTGTTTGTGGGTTATTTGTTCTTTGGTTCGTGATCCATTTGTTGTGTTCGTTGTCGGAAATCTGTTCCCGTTATTCTTGTTCTTGCTCCATTCTCGTCGTCATCGTTTAGGTAAGTAACTTGTACTCCAATTCTTTTGTTTGATACAAGTCAAAATTACCACCTATATTGTAGTTGGGTTCTAGAGACAACACGTGTGTGTGTTATCTTTGATGGGTTTTGTCTCTATTGTGAAAACTTGACCATAGTTGCCTCACGACACAATATTGATATGAATTAACTTAGGTTTTGCCCGTTCTTGATTTGATCATGTATGTGAGACTTCTTGTGAGAATTTGGGTATTTGTTGAGAACCATGTGATAGATTTGTTCTAGATATGTAAATTACCATATTTCATGATGTTTGGACACTTGGTAGACTCGATTTCATGTTTGGTTGTGTTTGGATCAAGTTTCGTTGGATCTATGTTGATTTTTGTTTTTGGGTAAAATCTGTATTTTGCCGCTATTCTGCCTTCATCAGTAATTTAGACTATATTAAGATCAGAATCATAATTTCAGTATAAAACATGATTTGTAGAGGAATTCGTCTGCTTTCCAACCCCTCTGACCTTGCTCGATTTCGTTTTCGTATGTGTGAGATATGACTGTTTTACTACAGAGGTGTTGATCAATTCCAGATTTCATTTCTTGGTGATTTTGATGACTAAATTATTTTGATACTTGTGCCACACATATTATTTTGTTCTAGAACTTTGGTCAGTTTTTCTATACTTATCTAGGGATTACCCAGGATTTTGGCAGATTTTATTGATGAATTTTATATGCCGTTTCATTCTCATTTATAAAAACTATACTTGCTGTATTTTGCTTGCTGTTCTGTAAAGAATCGTATTTTCACCCTGATTCCTTTGACTGTATGAAAAATATTTTTAAATATGAAAGTTAGTTTATATTGTCTATTTTCATCTCCCTTTGGCGGATTTGGATTTCGTTTCACGGTTTGCGAGATATTTCAGTTTTCGTACAGCTGTGTTGGGAATTCTAGATTTGCCAAACTATCGTTTCTTGAGGTTTTCCGATTTTTGTTGACTAAGCTAATTTTACTGGAATATTATGAAACTTTATATTCTGATTCTAGACATATAGAAAAATACCCCAGATTTTTCCTGAATTTATTTGCGAGTTTCGGATGCTGTTTTTCTGACTGAGAATTCTTTTTACAAATTTCTGACTGAACATGTTTTCTGGATTCAAACCAGTTTTGAGTTATGATTTTGTGAATTACTATATGACTTATTTATATTCGCTAGATTCGGTTAGGAGTCTATTTTCCAGATTCTTCGACGGATCCAGATTTGCATTTTTGTAGCAACGGGATTCACTATTTTAGTACAACACTATCTTGCTGTCCTGAATTAACATTTGCATGATTCTATTCCTTTATGAACAGTATATCATCTGTACCTGTTTATCTGTCAGCCTGAAACTGTTACATGTTTATACCATGCTATTATCACTCTTTTTTCTACACATACAAGTTTGTCTACTAATAATAATAAAATGATCAAGCCGGGGTTTATGGGAAAGATCTGCTGCCAGGCCGTGGGTTTCTGTTGATCAAGGTTTTGATCAACTATGTATGTGAGCCGTTCGTTTCATCGAGATCTTGTTCATCTTGATCATGGAGTTTTGTTCTTGTTAATTCTCGATCGTCCGATCTTCTTGATCATCATCTTTGTCGTGGGCCGTTGATCAACATCTTGATCATCATCATCTTGGAGTTCTTTAATCACTTTGATTGGTGGCCGTGAGATCGTCGATCTGATTCGATCATCATCATCATCAAGATACTGATCACATCTCGATCTTGATCTTGATCTTCGATCAGAGTCGTCCGATCTGATCAGATCGCCTTGATCTCTTGATCTCATGATCTCAGCCATCCGATTGTGTTTGTGGGTTATTTGTTCTTTGGTTCGTGATCCGTTTGTTGTGTTCGTTGTCGAAAATCTGTTCCCGTTATTCTTGTTCTTGCTCCATTCTCGTCATCATCTTTCAGGTAAGTAACGTGTACTCCAATTCTTTTGTTTGATACAAGTCAAAAATACCACCTATATTGTAGTTGGGTTCTAGAGACAACTCGTGTGTGTGTTATCTTTGATGGGTTTTGTCTCTATTGTGAAAACTTGACCATAGTTGCCTCACGACACAATATTGATATGAATTAACTTAGGTTTTGCCCGTTCTTGATTTGATCATGTATGTGAGACTTCTTGTGAGAATTTGGGTATTTGTTGAGAACCATGTGATAGATTTGTTCTAGATATGTAAATTACCATATTTCATGATGTTTGGACACTTGGTAGACTCGATTTCATGTTTGGTTGTGTTTGGATCAAGTTTCGTTGGATCTATGTTGATTTTTGTTTTTGGGTAAAATCTGTATTTTGCCGCTATTCTGCCTTCATCAGTAATTTAGACTATATTAAGATCAGAATCATAATTTCAGTATAAAACATGATTTGTAGAGGAATTCGTCTGCTTTCCAACCCCTCTGACCTTGCTCGATTTCGTTTTCGTATGTGTGAGATATGACTGTTTTACTACAGAGGTGTTGATCAATTCCAGATTTCATTTCTTGGTGATTTTGATGACTAAATTATTTTGATACTTGTGCCACACATATTATTTTGTTCTAGAACTTTGGTCAGTTTTTCTATACTTATCTAGGGATTACCCAGGATTTTGACAGATTTTATTGATGAATTTTATATGCCGTTTCATTCTCATTTATAAAAACTATACTTGCTGTATTTTGCTTGCTGTTCTGTAAAGAATCGTATTTTCACCCTGATTCCTTTGACTGTATGAAAAATATTTTTAAATATGAAAGTTATTTTATATTGTCTATTTTCATCTCCCTTTGGCGGATTTGGATTTCGTTTCACGGTTTGCGAGATATTTCAGTTTTCGTACAGCTGTGTTGGGAATTCTAGATTTGCCAAACTATCGTTTCTTGAGGTTTTCCGATTTTTGTTGACTAAGCTAATTTTACTGGAATATTATGAAACTTTATATTCTGATTCTAGACATATAGAAAAATACCCCAGATTTTTCCTGGATTTATTTGAGAGTTTCTGATGCTGTTTTTCTGACTGAGAATTCTTTTTACAAATTTCTGACTGAACATGTTTTCTGGATTCAAACCAGTTTTGAGTTATGATTTTGTGAATTACTATATGACTTATTTATATTCTCTAGATTCGGTTAGGAGTCTATTTTCCAGATTCTTCGACGGATCCAGATTTTCATTTTTGTAGCAACGGGGTTCACTATTTTAGTACAACACTATCTTGCTGTCCTGAATTAACATTTGCATGATTCTATTCCTTTATGAACTGTATATCTTCTGTACCTGTTTATCTGTCAGCCTGAAACTGTTACATGTTTATACCATGCTATTATCACTCTTTTTTCTACACATACAAGTTTGTCTACTAATAATAATAAAATGATCAAGCCGGGGTTTATGGGAAAGATCTGCTGCCAGGCCGTGGGTTTCTGTTGATCAAGGTTTTGATCAACTATGTATGTGAGCCGTTCGTTTCATCGAGATCTTGTTCATCTTGATCATGGAGTTTTGTTCTTGTTAATTCTCGATCGTCCGATCTTCTTGATCATCATCTTTGTCGTGGGCCGTTGATCAACATCTTGATCATCATCATCTTGGAGTTCTTTAATCACTTTGATTGGTGGCCGTGAGATCGTCGATCTGATTCGATCATCATCATCATCAAGATACTGATCACATCTCGATCTTGATCTTGATCTTCGATCAGAGTCGTCCGATCTGATCAGATCGCCTTGATCTCTTGATCTCATGATCTCAGCCATCCGATTGTGTTTGTGGGTTATTTGTTCTTTGGTTCGTGATCCGTTTGTTGTGTTCGTTGTCGAAAATCTGTTCCCGTTATTCTTGTTCTTGCTCCATTCTCGTCATCATCTTTCAGGTAAGTAACGTGTACTCCAATTCTTTTGTTTGATACAAGTCAAAAATACCACCTATATTGTAGTTGGGTTCTAGAGACAACTCGTGTGTGTGTTATCTTTGATGGGTTTTGTCTCTATTGTGAAAACTTGACCATAGTTGCCTCACGACACAATATTGATATGAATTAACTTAGGTTTTGCACGTTCTTGATTTGATCATGTATGTGAGACTTCTTGTGAGAATTTGGGTATTTGTTGAGAACCATGTGATAGATTTGTTCTAGATATGTAAATTACCATATTTCATGATGTTTGGACACTTGGTAGACTCGATTTCATGTTTGGTTGTGTTTGGATCAAGTTTCGTTGGATCTATGTTGATTTTTGTTTTTGGGTAAAATCTGTATTTTGCTCCTATTCTGCCTTCATCAGTAATTTAGACTATATTAAGATCAGAATCATAATTTCAGTATAAAACATGATTTGTAGAGGAATTCGTCTGCTTTCCAACCCCTCTGACCTTGCTCGATTTCATTTTCGTATGTGTGAGATATGACTGTTTTACTACAGAGGTGTTGATCAATTCCAGATTTCATTTCTTGGTGATTTTGATGACTAAATTATTTTGATACTTGTGCCACACATATTATTTTGTTCTAGAACTTTGGTCAGTTTTTCTATACTTATCTAGGGATTACCCAGGATTTTGACAGATTTTATTGATGAATTTTATATGCCGTTTCATTCTCATTTATAAAAACTATACTTGCTGTATTTTGCTTGCTGTTCTGTAAAGAATCGTATTTTCACCCTGATTCCTTTGACTGTATGAAAAATATTTTTAAATATGAAAGTTATTTTATATTGTCTATTTTCATCTCCCTTTGGCGGATTTGGATTTCGTTTCACGGTTTGCGAGATATTTCAGTTTTCGTACAGCTGTGTTGGGAATTCTAGATTTGCCAAACTATCGTTTCTTGAGGTTTTCCGATTTTTGTTGACTAAGCTAATTTTACTGGAATATTATGAAACTTTATATTCTGATTCTAGACATATAGAAAAATACCCCAGATTTTTCCTGGATTTATTTGAGAGTTTCTGATGCTGTTTTTCTGACTGAGAATTCTTTTTACAAATTTCTGACTGAACATGTTTTCTGGATTCAAACCAGTTTTGAGTTATGATTTTGTGAATTACTATATGACTTATTTATATTCTCTAGATTCGGTTAGGAGTCTATTTTCCAGATTCTTCGACGGATCCAGATTTTCATTTTTGTAGCAACGGGGTTCACTATTTTAGTACAACACTATCTTGCTGTCCTGAATTAACATTTGCATGATTCTATTCCTTTATGAACTGTATATCTTCTGTACCTGTTTATCTGTCAGCCTGAAACTGTTACATGTTTATACCATGCTATTATCACTCTTTTTTCTACACATACAAGTTTGTCTACTAATAATAATAAAATGATCAAGCCGGGGTTTATGGGAAAGATCTGCTGCCAGGCCGTGGGTTTCTGTTGATCAAGGTTTTGATCAACTATGTATGTGAGCCGTTCGTTTCATCGAGATCTTGTTCATCTTGATCATGGAGTTTTGTTCTTGTTAATTCTCGATCGTCCGATCTTCTTGATCATCATCTTTGTCGTGGGCCGTTGATCAACATCTTGATCATCATCATCTTGGAGTTCTTTAATCACTTTGATTGGTGGCCGTGAGATCGTCGATCTGATTCGATCATCATCATCATCAAGATACTGATCACATCTCGATCTTGATCTTGATCTTCGATCAGAGTCGTCCGATCTGATCAGATCGCCTTGATCTCTTGATCTCATGATCTCAGCCATCCGATTGTGTTTGTGGGTTATTTGTTCTTTGGTTCGTGATCCGTTTGTTGTGTTCGTTGTCGAAAATCTGTTCCCGTTATTCTTGTTCTTGCTCCATTCTCGTCATCATCTTTCAGGTAAGTAACGTGTACTCCAATTCTTTTGTTTGATACAAGTCAAAAATACCACCTATATTGTAGTTGGGTTCTAGAGACAACTCGTGTGTGTGTTATCTTTGATGGGTTTTGTCTCTATTGTGAAAACTTGACCATAGTTGCCTCACGACACAATATTGATATGAATTAACTTAGGTTTTGCACGTTCTTGATTTGATCATGTATGTGAGACTTCTTGTGAGAATTTGGGTATTTGTTGAGAACCATGTGATAGATTTGTTCTAGATATGTAAATTACCATATTTCATGATGTTTGGACACTTGGTAGACTCGATTTCATGTTTGGTTGTGTTTGGATCAAGTTTCGTTGGATCTATGTTGATTTTTGTTTTTGGGTAAAATCTGTATTTTGCTCCTATTCTGCCTTCATCAGTAATTTAGACTATATTAAGATCAGAATCATAATTTCAGTATAAAACATGATTTGTAGAGGAATTCGTCTGCTTTCCAACCCCTCTGACCTTGCTCGATTTCATTTTCGTATGTGTGAGATATGACTGTTTTACTACAGAGGTGTTGATCAATTCCAGATTTCATTTCTTGGTGATTTTGATGACTAAATTATTTTGATACTTGTGCCACACATATTATTTTGTTCTAGAACTTTGGTCAGTTTTTCTATACTTATCTAGGGATTACCCAGGATTTTGACAGATTTTATTGATGAATTTTATATGCCGTTTCATTCTCATTTATAAAAACTATACTTGCTGTATTTTGCTTGCTGTTCTGTAAAGAATCGTATTTTCACCCTGATTCCTTTGACTGTATGAAAAATATTTTTAAATATGAAAGTTATTTTATATTGTCTATTTTCATCTCCCTTTGGCGGATTTGGATTTCGTTTCACGGTTTGCGAGATATTTCAGTTTTCGTACAGCTGTGTTGGGAATTCTAGATTTGCCAAACTATCGTTTCTTGAGGTTTTCCGATTTTTGTTGACTAAGCTAATTTTACTGGAATATTATGAAACTTTATATTCTGATTCTAGACATATAGAAAAATACCCCAGATTTTTCCTGGATTTATTTGAGAGTTTCTGATGCTGTTTTTCTGACTGAGAATTCTTTTTACAAATTTCTGACTGAACATGTTTTCTGGATTCAAACCAGTTTTGAGTTATGATTTTGTGAATTACTATATGACTTATTTATATTCTCTAGATTCGGTTAGGAGTCTATTTTCCAGATTCTTCGACGGATCCAGATTTTCATTTTTGTAGCAACGGGGTTCACTATTTTAGTACAACACTATCTTGCTGTCCTGAATTAACATTTGCATGATTCTATTCCTTTATGAACTGTATATCTTCTGTACCTGTTTATCTGTCAGCCTGAAACTGTTACATGTTTATACCATGCTATTATCACTCTTTTTTCTACACATACAAGTTTGTCTACTAATAATAATAAAATGATCAAGCCAGGATTTATGGGAAAGATCTAGTAGTAGGAAAGCAAAGAAATGTGTACTTAGAAGGGGGGCCGTATTTCCCATATGATTATCTGTTATCTGTTATCTGTTATCTGTTATCTGTTATCTATTATCTGTTATCTGACCCTGTCTACATTACTTGCTATAGGAAGGTGTAGGGAAGAAGAGAACCACTAGGTTCTATCTGTCTGTCTGGATCTGTTATCTGACCCTGTCTATATTACTTCTTATAGGAAGGTGTAGAGAAGAAGAGAACCATTAGGTTCTATCTGTCTAATATATTATCTGATATCTGTCTGAACCTTGAGTACACGGCCTATATGATCCCCTTCGAAATCTAAAGCGAAATTGTTTATTATAACAACCATGTGTTATGTTTTTGGGGCGCATGAAGTGCTACCTAGTTAGTAATCACACAAGACTTATAAGAACATGACACCTGTATTCTGTTATTTGTATCTGTTCATCTAATGTATGCTATCTGATTATCTGTTATCTGTCTGACTATCATATGACACTACCACCTGTATATTTGTCTGTATGTCATCTGACACTTGACACTTGACACATGTTAGTATACCATGCTAGATGATTCTGTTATGAATATACCATGCTATGATCTGTTTTTGCTATTATTTAGATTTGTTTAGGTTTTCATGTACTTGTATCCTATATTATAAGTGGCCTGTAACTTGCAATTGACGGGTACTTGTTTTCTCTTTCATCATCCTGCAAATTATCAATTGCAAATTTTCGTGATCAGCTGCCCGATGAAGTATGTGATCTAAAGTTCTAGTTGACGGGAGCTTTTGCAATCTTCATTTATTTCCTGTTTCTCATTTTGAACATTGTGTCTAGTTCTTGGATTTATTCTTGTATTTGGGCGATGTGACCCAGGATTTTGACTTATTCAGATCATGACTATTTGAGATATATATATTTGGTTTCAAGTATTGGTGTTGGTAATTGGTTCATATGTACATGTGGTTGATTCTTTTGCTTCCGACTCTGACTATTCTTATGAATGTTGTAAAGATTCTTGAATAGCTTATGAATGATGAAAATCATTCGCTGGACTTTTGTCGCGTATTCCGTATTCTCTTTTGGGAAGCGGTGCATGACAGCATTATATTATTTAAACTGATTTCTATATCTGTCTTATTTTGCATATTTTCTACCTGATCTCAACTATCCTGCTGTTTTCTTTTTTTATCTTTTCATGAGTAAGTATTTCACATAATTTCATCTTATTTTGCCATTAACTAATTTTAGATTTTGGTGTCTACTCACCTAACAAAAATAAAATTGGTATTTATATTTTTTTTTCCATTCATAAGCAATTTCTATACGATTAGTTTCCGCATTATTTCAATTATATGTTACTACTTTTACAACTATGACGTCTTGTTTTTCTCCTACAAATCATTTATAATTTCCGTATCATGATATTGTTTGTTTCACCCTTATGGTTTTGATGCCTGTATACGTATATACTTTTGTATGTTGGTTTTCTTGCTCTACTTGACAATTCAAAAATATTTCGATGTATGCCTTCTATTTTAATTTTTCAAATCATATGTATAATTATTATAGTTACCTTAAAAATTATTTTATGATATTAATTTGTCTATATTTTTTTAACTAAATTTTATTCTCATTTATTTTTCAAACTCTTATTCAAATAATCTTCGTTTAAAATTGCTAAATTCAATTTTTTTCATACAGTAACCGCTTGTTACTTTGATGAATTTTTACTATGACATCTATTTGTAAATTATCTATTGACTATATTTCTCTTTATTGCATCGTTTTCCGAACTATTTTAAAAGTGATAATTTAATTGATTTTTCTTTATTTTTTATGAAACCTCTCTCAATTCATCGTGTCTTTTGGGTCACATTTTCTTTTCTCATGCCATTTTCCTAGTTTTTTTGTTTTGTTCTTATAAAATTTTGCTGCTCATGGTTTTCTTATATAGAGTTTGTCTTGTTTTCCACCTTGCTCATTTTTAAACTACATTTATTTTTCTTAAAGTTTACAAGTTTATAAACACAATAATGATATTTTTTTGGCGTGTATAAAATACAACCTTTATCCTAGCGAGTTCCGGGGATGGAACTATTCTAAGGGGGGGAGAGTGTAACACCCCGCAAAACTAGAAATGACAATTTTGCGATCGTGTGTTACGCACGTGTATTTTGTAACGTGTTTTCACTACGTAATTTAATTACCGACTATTTATGCATTTTCCGTATTGATTTTATCCTATTTGAGTCAACAAAAATATAATATTTTAATCTCTGTATTTTACATGCTTTTTATGTGTTTTCGATACACGTATCAATTACATATTTTTCCATCACTAAGTGTGATACTTCTACATGTATTGATTATTTATTTTTCGTATTCGAACTCGTTTTATAAAATGAAAATTTATTTTCCGCTATTTTGATTAAAATGTATTTTTCGATTTTTGCACGTATGATGCACGTGCTAATTTTCCATCTTCATTTTCTTACTCTCATTTCTTATTTTAGTATGCATAAGTTTTTATATTAGCCTTCTTTTGATCCATGAACCTAAAGATTAAATTCTAGCCCATGAGAAGAAAAGCCCACTGTAGTAATTAAGTTAATAAAATTAAAAGAGAGCCCATGGGACAAGCCCATTAATAAAATCCTAATTTAAGTTGAGCTTGGACTAATACATGACAAGTTACAACTTTTAGTACACATTTAGAACTATAGAAATTGTATTTATTTTGTATTGTGCATGTGTGCATGTGTGCATGTGCACACTGGGAGTTGGCCGGTTTGCACTAGGGTAGGGGGTAGGCCGGATTTGATAGGAGGAGAAGAGAGTTAGAGCTTTGTATTAGTGGGAAGAAGAAGAGTTGGGAGTTTTGGGAGTTAGGGTTTTGAAGAGGTGAAAAAGGAGTTAGAAATGTGAAAGGTTAGAGGTTTTGTGAGTTAAGAAAGTGAAGGGTTGTAAATTATAAAGAGCAATTTATTAGGTGGGTAATTTTGCACATTGAACCCTTAACTTATCCTATATATACCCTAGTGTTCTCTTCTCTTTTCACACAAAAAAATAATAAAATAAATAAATAAGAGAAAGGAAGGAAAAGAAAGAGAGTAAGAGTGTTCTTGTGCTTGGTGGAGTCTTGCTAGGAGAAGAAGAAATTACTAGGTGCTAGGATTGTTTGGTTGGAGCTAGGAGTACTTCCATCTTGTTTGTTCAATCTTCACTAGAGGTGGGTGATCTCATTCTTTCTAAAGTAGAAATTGCATGCTAATTATTTTAAATGAGTAGTATGAAATTGAATATGATGAGAAATGTGTAGATAGAATCCATGCTAGCATAACATGTAATGATCTTGTTGAGACTTAGTGAATAATTGTTACCATGCTAATTAAAAAGGAGAGTTTAACTAAAGAATTAATCATATGAATCATGTTAGAATGTTTGCAAATTTTATGTTTGTTGAATATGTGATTTTTCTTTTATGAGAAATTGTTAAAGAATGTTATATTTCGACGTATACTTTAGAGACATGATGATTAAGAAAGAAAAAGAAAAGAGAAAAAAAAATTGTTATTGCCATGAATCATGTCGACATATGTTAAAAATACAAACTTTTGCATGGAAGAATTTCTTTGAGATATCCATGGTTGATTAAGAGACATGTTTGGTTTTTATCACAAATTTTAATTAGTATAATGATGGACATAAACTAGTTTTAAGAAACATGATTCTTAATTTTCGAGTTTTGAGAAGAAATGCATACTTGTTAAAGAAAGGAAAAATCTATTTTGAAAATGAAGATATATTCTAAAAATAAGTTTGAACTTGTTGATTATTATTTTAAGATTCATCTCAGTCCAAAAGAGAAGTTTATCCAATATCCTAAAAGATTGGATCATTGGATAAATAAATTTTTCGAAAAAGAACTGCATTCAGAATAGTATAACCAAAAGTACACTAATACACCTCCTAAACAGAAAATATACTTGGACTTACTGGTTAGCCAGTGCACCACAGAGCACTATTTATAAGAGATCTTGGATTCAAAACTTGTTGAGTATATTTTATTTTGTTTTCATTTAAAAATAAATCCGAAACCGAAAGTGGATACTTCGGGTTTCCGGTATGGTATTATGACAATTAAGCCACTTGGGCATAGTGGTGTTCAGTGGGTGCTTTGGGCACCCTGGTCCTGGGTTTGAAATCCTTTGGCCACATTTGTTTTTTTTTTTTGTTGACATTTTTAATATCTTTTAAGTGAGTTTTTAATGCAAAGAAAAATTTGGGGAAAAATACTAGAATTTCTATAAAATGAAATAGAGATTATTAAAAATAGTTGAATTTTTCAAGTGTATTTGAGATACAATTGAAATAGAAAGATGAATGATGTGAACTTAAAATCTATTATTTAAGAATGGGCCTTTCTTTTATTAAGAAGAGTAAAGTATTAATTTGTGAAGTGATTTTTAAAGAGAATTATACTCTTACTTTTTGTTTGTTTAAAGAATATTTTAAAGTGTGTTGAGACATTATAAGAGCTTGGATTTGTTATAAATTCCATGTGATGAAATTGTGTTCTTGAAAAGAATATTTTGTTCATAAAGAATATGAATGAATAACTGATCATGAATAGTGTCAAGACTAAGAAAATGAGTATTTTGTGGATAAGTGTTAAGACAAGTTATTGATCATTTGTGATTAAAATTGAAGATGAAAAAATCTAGGTTTAAGACATATTATATGAAGGGTATGAGTACCCATGGATTCGAGTACATGAAAAGTTGTGATCGAGAGGTGTAGTGTGGCCCCGAGTACTGGCAAGCTAAATTAAATGATTGATATATTTTGAGATATGGCTATGGAGCTATCTTGATTTTGTGATTAAGTCGGTAGGGGGTTAAAGCTAACTCTAGGGGTTGTAATTGATTCATGTCTTGAACTTAAGAATTAGGCACTTAAGTGAAGATGTAGTAAGACCTAGGCAAACGTAAGTGGGGCACCCTATATAGTCAGGTGGTGGGCTTGTTGCAGCGGTTCACTGGGACTATAGACCTAGTTAGTGGACTGTGGTTGCTTCGTGGGAGACAGACTTTTATTTTTAAATCCGGGACTTTGCGTAGTCGGGCGGATAGTTTGCCGTACTCCATGTATATGCGTATACCGGGGCTAGAGGGGCACTTACGGGAGGTTCGCACGACGATGAGTCTGTATAACAGTCGGGCAGGGGATTTATTGCGGTGGCTCTCCGGGACTGGGATACGTACTCGTGGAACGTCTTAACTTTGTCTTATTACTGAGTAGTTGTCATGGCAAGGGATCGAACCCTTTATTGTCGAGTATGTAAGCGCTTGCCCTCGGACCTATGTATTATGGGATGCATAGAATCCGAACAAGTGTGCATTAGTGTCATCCTAGTATAAATATGTACATTAGGTATTAAGGCATCGCATACACTTAGATATTTAGCATAGTCACAATTTAACACTTTATTGTTCATTCAACTTTTGTGATTTGTTAAAGTAATGAGATCGTTATATGTACGGCATAAAAAGGATAGCTGAGTATAACATTTTCGTCAGTTGTAAGTGACTGACGTGCCCACAGCTTAATATGCAGGTAATGGACTTTTTATGAAGAAGTAAAGATGACATGATGCAGATGATGATTTACATTGTTACAGTTGTACAAGTTGTATTTTGTTTCATTGTTGTATTTCTTTTATTCTTCCGCCGTGTAACAAAAATGTATTGAACTCTAATGTATTATTGAAAAGTTTTAATTTTCTTGTAAAATTGTACGAAGTGAAGTAAAGATCCTCTGAATTCTCGAATTTGGTCTTATTTAGAATTCGAGGCGTTACAAAACCGTCCTGAACATCATCCTCACAACAACCGCATCTCAGTCCACATTGCCTCGACTGATTCAATGGTTTCACGAGGCCCATGGGGATCTAGAAATCTCTACTAGATCTTCAATGCCTCGCAACCAGAAGACGACCTGTGAATAAGGTTGAATGAGAGACGCGCCCGATCTGAGGCCTCCCTTTCAGGACATCGAGCAAGCCAGAGAGCCCAACCTTCTAGACAAAGATCAAGGCAATCCTCCTCTCACATGGGGCAACCATCTAGGGAAAACCCGACGCTGGAGAATCAAAGGCAACCTGCGCAGAACAGGGATCGGAATGCACCAGTCACCAGGGCCGAGCTTGACCAATTCAAAATTGACATTCTCCATGCTCTCCAAGGGAGCCAAGCTCAGAGCCTTCCCCTGAACGAAGGATCCGCTGACTCAACTGGATCCCAAAAGAAGGACGATCAAGTCCTTCGCCGAATCCAAGAGGTAGAGAAACGTCTAGAACAGATGAAGAATTAGGGAACCACTCCAACAGGGCCTACCGCCCTAGTCGACCTCCGTTCAGCCGAACTATTCTCGACGCACCTATTCCAAGGGGTTTCAAGAATCCTCAATTCAAATCTTACGATGGGGAATCAGACTCGACAGACCATATCAAGAGCTTTATCATGATGGTCTATAACGCCACCGATGCACTCATGTGTCGGACATTTTCCGCAACATTGAAAGGATCAGCTAGAGAATGGTATTCATGTCTGAAACCAGAATCCATATTTTCCTTCAATCAGCTTGAAGAACTCTTCAACGCACACTTCATTATTAGCCGGAGAACTGAAAAGACCAGCTTCTCCCTGCTAGAACTGAAGCAAAAAGATGGAGAATTACTAAAAGACTTTGTTAAGTGATTCACAGCGGAAGCGAGAGCAATTTACTCTCTAGACTCCTCTGTGGCGGCTGCTGCCTTCCGCCACAACGTCAGGCATAAAGAACTAAAAGCCTCCCTCGCTAAGAGGCCACCTCGCGATTTCACAGAGTTCCTATAACTGAGTGAGAAATACATCAGAGTCGTGGAAGCTCTCAACCCTCCAGACAAGAAAGAATCACTCTCTGGGAACAAACGAAAGATCTCAACAGAGGAAATGCCCCAAAAGTTTCAGAACAATGGCGTAGGACAGCGCCGCCCTCCTCTTACATCTCGCTTCGACAAGTTCACTCCTCTAAATGCAAATGTGTCTGCCATTCTCATGGCAGTTGAAAAGAATAGGATAGTCCGCCCTAGGGTTGGCATTCGGGTCGAACGGGCCGAGTCGGGCCAAACCCGCCCGGGTTGGATGTTGACTTGGGCGGGTTCGGGCCGGGTTGGTGACTTAACCGGGCCGGGCCGGGCTGGGTTGAAAAGTGGCTATGGCGACCCGCCCAACTCGTGAACCCATTCGGGTCCAACCCGGGCTGGGTCGGGTCGGTTCGCGAGTTGGCCCGTTTAGATAGGGTTTTTTTTTAAACTTAAAATAATAATAATAATAATAATAATAATAATAATAATAATAATAATAATAATAATAATAATAATAATAATAATAATAAACATTAAAAATCGTAATAATAATATTAAGATTGAAAGAGTGAAATTGGCAAAAAATATTGAAATATTATTCATATGATTTTAAGTTATACAAGTTTCACAGTTTCTAATGAAATAAAGAATTCAATTCACAAATATGTTTTATACACTAACATATTTCTTATATAAAATTTCAATTTACTTCAATTTTTCTAAAATGAAATAACAAGTACAGATATAATACAATTTTTTTATCTATTTACAATTGTCTTCAAGTTGATGGCCTTGAATTTGTTGTTGTTGGTATTGAATTCTTCATTTTAGTTGCTATTGTTGTTGTTGTTGTTGTTCCGGCGAGTTGCTCTCACTTGTAGACGTAGATAATGCTTTCCCTTGTGTCCTATCTTCAGCTTTCAGCCAGTCTTCTGTGCAAACGAGCATCTCTAACGTGTCGGGCTTCAAACGATTCCTGTAATCAGTTAGAACTCTGTCACTTGAAGAAAATGCACTTTCAGAAGCAATTGTAAAGACAAGAGGAGTTAGTAAATCTTTAGCGATAATTGACAGAATATCATAAGTGTGTTCATGGTCTTTTCATCATTGTAAAATATCTAGTGGAGATGAAGAAGACTCAGAATCTTGTTGGTTATACCAATTTAATTCATTTGGTTGATTAGTCCTAGGTTTTTTGGATTGAATTTGTGCAAGTAAATTAAATATTCTATCATCAAATTTACTTTTACCCTTACCTTTAGAAGTAGCAGAAGAAGTAACTACAGAAGTTGTACTACTCGCAGCAAAACATCTATCATAATAATCATACAAGTTATTTAATGTAGATTCAAATTTAACTAAAAAGTAGCGCAATCAATTACTATTTCTAAATTTTTCCCAAGTAATGCAAAAAATATTTCAATCAAACTCTTCGTACCTTCTAATTTGATACGAGGATCCATAACAGTAGCAACACAAATTAACATAGGAGGAGGAAAATAATACTTCAAAAAAATTTTGTATGCAGGTTTTACAATATCACCAACATAAGTATCATTTAACATTTCGTTAAATATTTGCATCATGCTAACTAATGAAATAAAAATGCTACTAGAAGTAGATTCATATGTTTTTGAAAATTTTAAAGTTGCGGTTTTAAAAGGTTCTAAAAATTTCAACAAAGATTCAGCATAAAACCAATCGGTGGGAGTCATTTAAAAATTGTGCATATTTTTTACAATACAAAAATCATTTACAACTGCTTTATATTCGGTAACAACTTGTAGTAAATCAAAAGTAGAGTTCCATCGATGTTTAACATTTTTTTGGAAATCTTCTGAAAGGTACATTTGAAATCCTACACCAATTTTTCTATTCTTGAAATGCGCTGGGACTTAATGCAATGAAATGTACACAATTTCTAATTTTAAGTATATATGGATCAGCTATTTTTAATGCATCTTGAACACATAAATTTAAAATATGACATGCACATCTAATATGAAAAAATATTGTCAGATGGAGGGTTTAATGTGGATTTTAAAGTAGTAATTGCTGCATTGTTGTTAGATGCATTATCAAAACTAATACACAATTTTTTTCGCGAATATGAAAAACATCACAAATTTCTAAAATACGGTTTGCGATTTCAGCGCCACTATGGGGATACAGCAACGCGGCAAGTGGTATGATTCTTTTTTGAAGAATCCAACCTTCGTTGATCCAATGACAGGTTATTCTCATCGTTGGAATATTGTTGACACCCGTCCAACAATCCGAAGTTAAACTAACTCTACAAGTTAAACTCCATAAAATTACAATCAAAGCATCCTTCATTTTATTGTACACTTTAAAACAATCCGATTTGCAAGTATTTATCGGAATTCTTCTAAAATGAGGGTTTAAAGCCGTTTGATTAAAATTTTCCAAGTCCCTACTCTCGGGATAGGAAAATAGTAACTCTTCCTTTATTACTAATCGAGCTTCCTTTATTACTAATCGAGCCATTTCCCGACGAACAAGATCAGGATCATAAGGGTGGCTATCAACTAGACCGGTCCTAGGATTGATTTTTTGTTGGCCGGGTAGGTCAACAAGAAGTTCTTTATGGTTATTTTGGATGTGTCTACTAATTGTACCGGTGCCATCACCCCTCTTGAATTTGTATGCCTTAGAACATGTTTTATAAACTTTCAAACCTATACCCGGAGTTTCTTCGTTCGGGATATAATCGTAAAACTTATGCCAATCACTACTTTCTCCTCTACTTTTCCTACTACTACGGGGTTGCGTGGTTTCGGTTGGTTGTTGTTGTTCTTCTTCTTCTAATTATATGTCACCTACAACCTCGTCGTGTGTACCCCATTGTTGGGTAGGAGGATCATGGTACTCTTCGGCGGGCTCACTAATTGGGACAATTGGTGGCCTACGAGAAGTGCCGGTGGAATCTTACCCACTTTGGCTACGACCGCTACGATCGTGTATATGCCCTGAACACTTGTTTATTCAATACTTCAATTTTTCACAAATTGCTTAGAAATGAGTAATAATAGTAGAGAGAGTAAGAGAGTAAGGTGTGATTTTTTTGATGGGGTTTGGGGGGGGGGGGGGGGGGGGGGGGGGGAGGGGGTATTTATAGGCAAAAAAAAAAAAAAACAAAAAAAAAAAAAGCAAAACGGCTCTAAGAGCTGTTTGCCTCTTTGGTGAACAGTGCCTAACGACACGCTGACCCGCGGGTCAACGGTCGGCCCGTGGCGGGTCGAATGGTTCGTAACCCGCGGGTCGACCCGCGGGTTGGCGGGCGGGTTGGGTACTTTTTAACGGGTTCGCGGGCCAGGTTAGACGGGTTCGATTCGCTATTTAGGCGACCCGGGTCGACCCGTTACTGTTCACGGATTCGACCCGAACCCGCACCACACTTACACGGGCCGGGTCAACCGGGCAGGTCGACGGTTAACCCGGCCCACTTGCCATCACTAGTCCGCCCTCCTCCCAGAATGACAACACCCGGCAAGAGAAGAGACAAAGGCTTATGGTGCGCCTTTCACAAAGGCCACGGACATACAACTAATAATTGCAAAGCCCTCAGACAAGAAATTGAAGACCTGATTCAGCGGGTCTACCTATCTCAGTTTGTCCAATAAAACAACAACGCCGAAAACCCTCCGCCACTGGGAGCTAATAAGCATCTTGAAAGACCCTATAAATCTAGGGACTCTGAACATATGGCCATTCTGCACACCATCCATGGCGGACCCATGGGGGGAGATTCTAACTCCTCTCGTAAAGCTTTTGTAACAGAGGTCAGGTCGGTTCATAACGCTTCACCCCCAAAGGGTTCGGGCCTCTCAGTCTCCTTCTCTGATAAAGATCTCGAGGGCGTCAAAACATCTCAGATGCACTAGTTATCAATCTAGGCATGGCAAACCACGAGGTGCGACGTATCCTCGTTGATAATGGCAGTTCCATGAACATCCTGTTCATGGCCACATTTGATGCGCTGAAGCTCTCCCGAGATCGACTCAAGCCAGTCAGCTATACACTTCATGGCTTCTCCGGTGCACCTGTCCAAGTCGAGGGAATTGTCGCACTCGACGTAACAGCAGGGAAAGCACCAGAAACTCGGACAGAGTCCTTATATTTTCTCGTAGTCGATGTTAAATCCGAGTACAATGCCATATTCGGCCGTCCAGGACTAGCCGCCTTCCACGCTTTCGCTTCCGCGTTCCATATGAAAATGAAGTTTCCAACAACAGCAGGCGTGGTCTAGGTTGTAGGAAGCCAACAAGCGGCACGGGCGTGCTACACTGCTACCATGGGGGGCTCGGTTCTCCCTCTACATGCTGAAGAACAATTGTAGGAAAATAATTGCTGTATCACAGAGCCAGCAAGCGAGCTCGAAGCCGCTACACTGGGCAGCCAAACCGAGAATTTTCGAACTCGTCAAGTTACTTCCCCCTAGCTCCAAGAATATCCTCACCGGAACCCAACAATTCACTTAACTCCCTCACCCCAAGCCGCTCCTCTTAGTCATGAACAACAAACAATCTCGCCTAAGCGCGTCGGTCCATCAAAAAATTCTATTGTCTCTAAGCAGAATGATGCGGGATTCCCCCAAAAATAGGCTAGTCCAGACAAGGTCTACCAAGTTGTTCACTTGACAGCTCACCAACATGAAGACTCGGGGGGCAGGGATGTGTCAGCAGGGACTTCGAATGAGCGACACCCTATGGAGCACAACGAGAGTTTTTGAAACGCGCTCTCCTAATTTCTGTAGAATTTTAAAGATTTTGTTATAAAGGACAGCCATTAAAGCAGCCATTTAGTTTTTTTTCCAATAAGAACCGCCATTACTAAAGTGGTCGAACATGTAATAAGGGCCAGCCATTAGAGCAGTCCTTTTAGTTCATTCTTTAATAAAGTTAGCCAATTTATTTCATTACATCTTAGTTAATTGAGCAAAGCATACAATGAGCTAAAAACGCCCAACTCCTACTCAAAGTGGCGCTAAACACTCGTTACAAGCTTTCTACAACGCAAGTTCGGAATTCAGAACTCAGAAGTATGCAGCGTGCATTCACGCAAGTTTAGATCACAACTCACCGATCGATCTGTTCCTGCAACTAGTTGAACTTCCTTGGAGGCTCTTGAACAACAAGTTAAGTGCCACACTTATACACTTAAGCAGCACCAAATACTCGTTACGCGTCTCCCCGTAAGACGAATTCGGAGTCCATACCCATGGCTTGAAGAGACTAACAATTTGCAATAACGCAAATTCGCGGTGCACTTCGCTATTCGATCTGCTCTTGCAACCCGTTAACGCCTCGACGACCGGTTTAGAATCTATGTTCATGGTTCAAAAGAGACTCTTTCAATTTGCAAAGAAGCAAGTTGAGAGTGCGCTTTGCCATTCGATCTGCTCCTGCAACCTGCTAATACTTAAACTAACAAGTCCAGAATCCATGTTCATGGTTCAGAGTTACTCTGGCAACATATGATTACACACATTTAGAGTTCAACTCGCCATTGGATCTATTCCTGCAACTAGTTAAATTCCCTCAACAACAGATTAAGAGGTCCAATATTATGGATCGCAGTTACTCTAGAAACATTTGTAAAAGGCAACGCTTGGAGTTTAACTCTCCATTCGATGTGATTCTCACAATCTGTCAGAGGACCCATACAGCAAGTTTGGAAAACAATTCTCCTTCAGAGTTGTCCTTACAACTAGCTGGGTACAAGACAAAAAAAAATTTCAACTCCATCATATACCGTCGACAGCGCTTTAAGCTATACGCTACAGACTTGAGGCCCTGTTATTTAGCGACAAAGAACCCGTCGATGATACCTTAACCACGACAACAAGGACTAAGCACGTAAAGAGAGTTGTAGAAATATCACAAGTCCACAATTTCATATTTAGCGGTACTACAAATATTTACAAGTAAGGAATCATCAACCATACAACTTGATTTACAAGCCGTCCCTGCGACTTAGTGGGCGAGGAACGTTGTTCCTAAGAGACACGAGCCTCCTCGTGGAACGCCTGAAAGCCAACCCCTTTCCTTGACTGCCAGCACCTTTCACAGCAAACGTCGATCCCATCGATTGTGATTGTTGACCGGCATACGAGGCACATGACTCTCCACCAACCAAAGTCAAACTCAACAAAGCCAACGCTCCTGTCGGGGCGCCGTCAGGATGTTGAAGGGGCACCAATGCTGTTTGCACAACTCCCCCGAATCTCGACCTAGCTCCTCCTACCGTCACACTCTCCTTCGCAACAGTCGTGGAGCCTTTCTTCGCTCCAACCAGCGGATCCTTCCTAACACCAACAACATGCGAGGTGCTTGCCATTTGTAACCCACCAAGCGTCACTTGAAGGCGATATAGCTCCAAGTCCTTCTCAACAAATATCTCTCTGAGTAGGGCGCATTCTCTAATGCTGTCTTCGTCACTTTCGAAGGCAGTGGCAAGTTTATCAGATGATTAGAATATAGGAGTGCTAACTCACAATCCCGCTCAACTAGCATCGACTTAAGGCGAACAGACTTCAACCATTCCTCATCCGACTGAACACGCAAACGGTCAACCACCAACTCCGTTATGTGCAGTCGCTTGCGAAGGCGCTCCACCTCTTCACTACGAGGATCTTTATTGGATCCCACGGTCATCTGTCAACAAGCCCAAAAGTATAGTCAGATAAAGGATCAAAGTGCTAAGTGTCACGAACAAACACCACTTCAAAGCACATGAACACAACAGGACAAGTGATAACCAATCTCGAAGATAGTTTTTCAAACACTGAAAGGAAGATACATGGATGCGGTGGTCAGTCCGCAATTAGGCATCACAAAAGTAAACTACGAGTCTCAGACAAAACAAACCAACAATAGCTTGGAAAAACAAAGGACATATCAAGGTGAATCAAGCATCCATTTACTTCGGTACCATCTCGAACAAGGAACTTCCGACTGCGCCCTTTCCCTTGTCCTTCTTCCCAGAACCACTCCTCGTGCCACCCGCAGGAGTACCAACCTCAACATCATCCTTCTTGTCTAGATCCAGGGGCTCACCAGATTGAAGCGTCACATGGTAGCTCTTCCCATCAAAACTGGGAATGAGCTCCACCACATGTAAGATCGCCAAAGCATATGACCTCAACATCACCTCCTGAAGCTATGATTTGCACTCTGTGTGGACCTTGGCCACTTCAACCTTCACATCCGAGGCTGCGTCAGCACAGGCCTTCTCCAAATCCAACAGAAGATCAGCGTTCTTCTTCTCTAACGCCAACTCTCTCTCCTTGGATGCCTCTAGCTCGAGGCGCATTTCCTCCACCTTTGCAGCTGATGCCTCCAACTCAAAGCGTGCCTCCTGCTCCGCTTTCTTCATCCTTTCCAACTTTGCCTTGGACTCCTTGACGACCTTCTCTTGTCCTTCTCGGCACGAGAAATGCGAGCCCTTATGTTCTTCTCCTCAGCCGCGTAAAAGTCTACCAAGTGCCTAAAGTGGCTCATCGCCTGAAACAAGGAGAAAAAAGTCAAAAACATGACGATGCAAGAAAAGGGAGCGCAACATAAATAACTAAGGAAATTGGGTCATACCGTCACATATGCCCTCACTATCTCCAGACCGATATCTTGGGAGGCTCCATCTTCAAACTCTCCTTGTCAGAAGGGGTAGGAAATGTGGCAACAGACCTCAAGGCAAGCAGTGGAGTTCTCCAAAAAGTTCTCCTGGGCTTTCACATTCCAATCGGAAGTGTAGACCACGTCTCCCTGACTCACAAGCACACAAGCACAGCGGCAGCCGTAGCTGTCAACAAGGCTGACATGGCACTAGCCACGACAAGAAACTGCCCCAACAGCAGGCGGTGCCCCTACAGGGGACTCAGCCTGTGCAATGGGAACCGAGGGCAGTAAGCTTGGGGAAGGAGAAGGACGCAATGCCGTCCTCTTCCGCTTCTTCGGATCCTCCTCCCTCTTGTTCTGTAGCGCATCCAGATCTGCAAAGATATCCTCAAAATCCATGTCCGCCCTGCCTACATGATGAAACACGAAGTAGTCAGAAACCATAAAATCAAATGAAAGCAGTAGAGGCATAAATCAAAGAACTAGAAATCGACAAAAGCATGGATAACAAGGCATGAAAACAGCAACAAAAAAATTGTACTAGGAACGGTCGGTCCAAGGCCACCTCCAAAATGCACTTCATTGGTGATATCTTGCCACGACAACACTTTCAGTCCCAAAAGCGTGTTGCTAAGGCTCTTCCCCTCTACGCTCATCACCAGCTCCGCTTGCACCACCGAGGGAACCGTTCCCCTCCAAGTAGTGGGAAATCCCCATGGCTCGGCACTGCGAACAATGAAGAACTTCTCCTTCCAACATCTTACTGATCGAGGAGTATCAATCAGCCCCCTATTCTTACGAGGGTTGAGATACCAACACTCCTCCATTTGGCTGAGTTGGATAAGCTTGAAATGTCTTCTAAACACCGTGAGACTCGGTATAGGTCTGAGTCGGCGGCACTGCAAGAGAAAACTGGTAACGTGCCTCCATGTATTCGGCATCAGCTGCACCGGGCATAACCGATACCAGTTAAGCACTTCTTTAACGAAGGGATGTAGAGGCAGACGAAGACCCGCGAGGAAAGCATCGCAAGGAAAGAAACAATACTCCTCCGACATGGCGTAACACACCCTGACACCAGGCCCAGGCAGGAGTAGGCTATACTCACTAGGAATGCCAAAGCCGATTCTTATCACAGTCAACTCATCATGTGTAAGAATAGTGGCGGTATGATTAGCTTCCGTAGTATGAACAAGCTCTGGCTCGTCGTACTTCATGCCGCTCCTAAGGAACTGGTGATCTACTACCGAGTACTCTCTAATCAACTTCGGAACAAGGAACAACGGGGTCTAGAACCTACACCCCCTGTCTCTCTCAGGTTCGACGATCGCTTCCACAACGGTGGAACGATCAGCCTCACCACGAACACCCTTCACTCTAGGAAGGTGATCAAGCATGACACCCTCTTCTCCATCTGGACCAACTGATCTAGTAGAGGCACAGACCAATGAAATACTAGACATGGCAAACAACCATCGCAAGAGAGTTACCTAGCCAAAGTGGAAGAAACTCCGAACCAACAACTGGAGCTAGCACCACCAAATGCAATATCGCAATTTCTAGAGAGAAGCTCTCCAAAAAAAAATTAAGAAAGAGAGAGGGAATGTGGTAAATGAGAAAGGGGAGGTAGGATCAACCCATATTTATAAGACCCAAGAGGTTAAAATCGCCACATGGCGACATCTAAGATCTTCTCAAAAAATCGACGGTCAAATCACACCGATCCAGGTTCAACACTAGCAGTATGTTAACAACAAGACATTCAGTTGACAACACGAACGGTCGCCACAACGTTCGGTCAACAGAAGAAGCAACACTGAGGAGCAATCTCACAAACACTTGGTGACTACGGTGGGGTGAGAAAAATCACAAATACTTGGTGGGTGCTACATACACCACCAACAAAAACCCATTACTCATCAAGCTCCTCTTGTGACAAAGTCTACTATCCCACGACAACTCTAAGGTTGATCAAATCTCTCTTGATTATGACCAACTCCAACAATCCAAGCACAATATTGCTCCTACCTCGATAAGAAGATACCGCAATGGAGGCGACCCAACTCCAAGCGAAAGCAAGATTTTTTGAATCACTAGAAGATGGGTATACACATGAAGATTGCCTGATCTCTTCGACGGGAGAGCTGCCACCTGATGAGCGACTCAGATCGCGCCAAGATTAGTGCAGCTCTGATCCGCGCTTCAGATCGCTTCAAAAAGTGAGCCCATATTCGATAAATCAAAAAAATCATTTTTAATTCAAAAAATTATTTAAGAAATTCAAAAATGATTATTTAAATTTGGAAAAATAGTTAAAAAATTCAAAAAATAATTATAATTGAATTTATTAATTATAAAATTCGACAAAGTGATTTGGGAGTTCTAGAAAATTCTAGAAAATTCGGAAAAATCCAAAGAATTATGGAAAAATTTCAGAAAATTCCAGAAAATTTGGAAAAATCTGAAGAAATATGGAAAAATCCAGGAAAATATTCACTGTCTTCAGAAGCCACAGATCAGTTCCAGGTATCTCTGAACACTCTGACTGCTAAGATTATACATCAGATTCTAAAAAAAGACGTACTACTTCCCAAAAGCCAAGAAAATTACCTTCCGGGAGTAGGGGGCTTATGATGATGGTAAAAATCGCAGCAGATCAGAGTCATGCGATCCCTGCACAGATC